>PVLC010002112.1:0-122001 GCA_004027655.1 Graphiurus murinus | reverse complement strand
AAGCCGGGCGTGGTGGCGCACGCTTGTAATCCCAGCATTCGGGAGGCTGAGACCGGAGGATCCGGGTTCGCGGCCAGCCTCAGCTACTTAGTGAGGCACTCCGCAACTTAGTGAGACTCGGTTTCAAAATAAAGAATAAAAAAAAATAGGGCTGGGGATATAGCTCGGAGGTAGAATGCCCCTGAGTTCAATCCCCAGTACCGCAAAAAAAAAAAAAAAAAAAAAGAAAATAAAACATTATAAACGGAAAAATGCAGATAATGGTAGAAAAAATGTTTTTAAGTTCTAGAAAAAAAATGTCCAATTCCTTTGAAACATTTGAAAATCTAAATGGGAAGCATGTTTTTATAAATACAAATATATATGTATATAAACATTTTTTAAATTGACATTCAATAAGATAACCACTTAAGCAAATGAAAACTTTGGGCAACTTCATAATCAAAAGATAGTGAGCCTAAAGCGTTGGTAGGCAGATTCTAATAACCTTCCTGCTGTAGTCACTCCTATCTTACTTAATCTATCCCAGAGCCCGGGGTGGGGAAAGGAAACTTCTTAGTTTAATGGCAACTCTTGTATAGTCCTGATTCCAGAAGCCACAACAAAGAAAGCCCAAAGAATATAGACTGATGTTATTTCTGGGACATACACATAACTTCTGAAGAAAATGGTTAACAAAGCTAGACGTGGTGGTGCACACTTGTAATCCCAGCATTTGGGAGGCTGAGACCGGAGGATCCGGGTTCGCGGCCAGCCTCAGCTACCTAGTGAGGCACTCCGCAACTTAGTGAGACCCTGCTTTAAAATAAAGAATAAAAAATAGGGCTGGGGGTATAGCTCGGAGGTAGAATGCCCCTGGGTTCAATCCCCAGTACCGCAAAAAAGAGAAAGGGAGAGGGAGAGAGAGAGAAAGGAAAGAAAGAAAGAAAACAGGAGGAGCTGGCAGGTGGGGTACCATGCTCGGGGCACCTATTGCGGACAGGGTCGTTCTAGGCTGCCGACAGGTTGACCACAAATGGAAGGTACCTGATAAGTTCTCAAATCTCTGGGGATTTTATTGATCTATTTATTTTGCACTTATATGTACCTCTTATTTCCCCTGTAAGGAAATTTCTTTATTACCTAAGCAGTAAGTAGTCTGGGAAATTAAATTGCTTGGCGCAGGTTTTGATGGCGGCCTCCTTTAAGTGTCGGAATGTGATTGGGTTTATGTTGTCTACAACTTATATACTTGGAAAATATCATTATTCACAAAGAAAGAACAAAGGAGGCCAGAGAGCTGGCTTCCTGTAGGAGATGGGACTCCACGAAGGGGGGCGAGCATGCAGGTAGACTTGCCCAGCGACCCCGAGAAAGCTCTCGCTCATTCATAACACTGAGAAAGAGCGGACCAGCTCAAACACAACACAAATTCGGCAGGAACAAAATGGCGCTTCTTGGTGTTTCAAAAACTTACGTAATAAAATCCATCTTCATCGATTTCGCCAAAAACAGCAATAATATCTCCTGTGCAGAACGTAAGCTCAGCCTGTGGGGATGGAACACAAAGTTAGCAGCATCTTTGCTCTTTAAAGTGGTTGTTTTTAGAAATAAATGCTTCGTGATTGTGCTTACTCTTGGGGAATTTGGGGGACTGGAGTGTCAGCCTGCCCTTTCAACATCAAAGAAGGAAGCAAGGCACCGAGCTGAAGAGGGCTCTGTTCTGAGCCTTCTAGAACGTTGCTACAACTCAGGACAAAGTCGACCTAACTAGACATGCTGCAGAGCTCTGATTGACAGGTGAAATTCATTCGCTACTAGTCCTATGTCTTCAAAACCAGTCACCTCGGTAACACCTGGCTCCTTAGGGAAGTGTTCTTTTCAGAGTAAGGACCATTCCATAAATACCCTCTCACTAGGGCAGGTGGGGTGGTGCACACCTGAAGTCCCAATGCTTGGGAGGCTGAGACGGGAGGATCGCAGGTTCAAAGACAGTCTCAGTAATCTATCGAGACCCTCAGCAACCTAGCTGTTTCCAAAAAAAAAAAAAAAAAAAAATTTTAAACGGGTTGGGGAGCCGGGCGTGGTGCTGCACGCTTGTAATCCCAGCATTTGGGAGGCTGAGACCAGAGGATCATAGATTCGTGGCCAGCCTCAGCTACCTAGTGAGGCACTCCACAACTTAGTGATACCCTGTTTCAAAATAAAGAATAAAAAATAGGTCTGGGGGTATAGCTCAGAGGTAGAATGCCCCTGAGTTCAATCCCCAGTACCGCAATAAAATAAAAAAATAAAAATAAATAAAACGGGCTGGGGGTGTAGCTTGGAGGTAGAACCCCCCTGGGTTCAATATCTAGTACCGCAAAATAATAATAATAATAACAACAACAAAAACTTCTCACTGAGTAGGAAAAAACCCTAGTCAATTATTGTCAATTATTAACTATACACCCACCCATTTGTCAATCATGTGGTCTGTGTCAGGCGACAGCCCAGCAATGGACAGAGTGTTGAACCCAACACCCTAAGGAATCGTGGTATATGTATATATGATATGCATGTGTTTATGTGTGTGTGTGTGTGTGTGTGTGTGTGTGTGTGTATATATGTACATACATGATTTTCTAACACATACCTCTGATAAAGTTTAACTTATAAAATAGGCACCATAAAAGATTAACAACAACTCATAACTCAGCAGAGCAATTTAGAACTGCACATTCCACACAGCTCCTTGAATGCCGTGGTCCCCGTGGACAGCCACCGTGCAGGGGACACGGGTGTGGACCTGCTGGGCCGGGGGTGGCTCACGCCGGGCGGGACAGAACACGACACTGAGGCTTTGCCCTGCTGCTGAGAACAGCAGTGTAAAAGTTCTGGCCTGCTTAGGTCTGGAATTATCTACCAACACTTTTGGACCGAGTTGCCGTGGTCAGCCAAAAGGAGTCTGTTGCGGCCAGGGAGTCCCCCTCCCCCTGCCCGGTGGACCTCGCTGCTCTCTGGTGCTTGCCGTCCCTACGGGGGGGGTCACGGGCTGGGGAGAAGGCCCAGGGCAGGGTGCCCGTGTGGTGTCTGCTGGGGGCCCATCGGGAAGGCGTGGCTGGGGTCAGCAGGGAGGCAGCAGCCCCGGCCGGTACCTCCACGTCCACGTTGGGCGAGCTCTCCCTGGGGTCGTAGTCGTACAGGGCTACCATCCTCCGTGTGGACACCGAGTGCGTCCTCCCGCCCCTTCTGTTTCTCTCTGTTGAGTCACAAGGGAGAAGTAAGCCACCAAGACATCATTCCAAGATAACTCTAATAGCTCGGTACCATCCGCAGTTTCCAGGTTATCTCAAATCAATCGGCAGGGTACCAGCGCCTGGTGGTGCCCGCCGGTTGTCCCAGGACTTGGGAGGCTGAGACAGGAGGATCACAGATTTGAGGTCAGCCTCAGCAATTTAGCAAGACCCTGTTTGAAAATAAGTAAAAGGGCTGAGGTTGTAGCTCGAAAGTAATATGCCTCTGGGTTCAATCTGTGGCACCAAAAAAAAAAAAAAAAAAAAATCCATGGTGTCCCCTGTGCAGTGCCCCCCTGGCCAGCGGGACAGACGCCCCCCACCTCCGGCTCAGCTCTGCTGTGGGCGCTGTGCCTTGCAAATGCTCCCAGCTTGGCTCTGGCCTTGGACTCCGGCTCTTGGGTTGTTCTAGAACAGCCTTCTCTTGGAGGTGACGCTCACCCTTCTCCAGTGGAGCAGGGGACTGTCGGAGGGCGAGCCTAAGCCATGCTGGCTTGGGGGGAGGGGGAGGGCACAGGCAGGTCGAAGAGTTGACAGCTGCTCTGGGGAAAGCCCACAAACCTAGCTGCAGACATGCATGTCACCGTAGTCAGGGCGCCTCAGCAGTGAAGGCAGCACTTGAAGTGACCCTGAAAGGAGGGCAGGCCCGGGGACCGGCCTCGTCCGGCTTGCGCCCTGACAACCACGGGCGGAGAGTAGAAGAGAAAGACGCCTAGGCTAAGCTCTGTCTTTCTGCAGCGCGGCTCCCCAGCCTTCGTGACTCTGGGCGTCCAGAGCTTGCCCTGTTCTTGGAAGAGCCAGGGCTGAGCAGGGAGGGACGTCAGGATGGCGGAGGGGAGCAGGGGCCCGGGACGCAGAGACCCTCGACCTCGGGTAAAAACAGGGGCGCCGAGCTCCCGTGAGACCTCAGCTGTTAGGAGGGCGTGGGGGCGCACGCCTGCAATCCCAGTACTTGGGAGACTGAGACAGGAGGACCGGAGGTTCAAGGCCAGCCTCCGCAATATACTGAGACGCTCAGCAACCTAGCAAGACCCTGTTTCAAAACAAACAAAAAAAAAATTAAAAGGCTGGGGTTGTGTCTCCGAGGTAGAATGCCCCTGGGTTCAATCCGAGGGAAGGGAGGGAGGGAACTTGGGCTATAGATGTGAGCTTTATCTGGAGAGCTTGGCATCATGAATGCCAAAAAAAGGTTAATTTCTTTCTCAATTCTGTGAGCACCTTTAGAATTACGTATATTCCTTGAACCACTGAAGTTTGTCTTTGAAATCTGATTTAGAAGTTAATCTGATGTTTTGAAGCATAATCTTTACAGACAAATGACATAAAAATGCTCCTTCTCACTACGACTATGTAAAAAGAAATAGAGCCTCTTCAATGAGCAGATTTCCTCTGCATGGAGGGACAGTTAAAAAGCATCAGTGTAACGTTGCTTCCAACTCCCCAACAAGTACCTTTGCGGGCTTGTTGCCGCCCTTGCAGACTAGTCAAGATAAACAGAGTACAGTGTCTGGCGGAATTGACAGGCAAGGCGCGGGCTTGGGAGGAGCAAAGGCCGTCTAGAGGACGGCAAGGGCCGCACTAACCCGTCACCCTTGAAATACATTCACGAGGGGCAGGACGACGTCTGACACATAGCACCAGAAACCTGTCACCGGCTTGTTTGCCAAACATGACCTGTGAACCAGAGAGTCTACCAGGTCCTATGATGTTAAGAAAAATATTACAGAGCCCGGCGTGGTGGCGCACACCTGCAATCCTAGCACCTGGGAGGCTGAGACAGAAGGAGTGTAGGCTCAAGAGCAGCCTCAGTAACTTAGGAGACCATTTTGAAACAAAATAGTAGTAGTAGTAGTAGTAGTAGTAGTAATAATAATAATAAACAAAATAGTAGGGCTGGGGATGTGGCTCAGAGGTAGAATGCCTCTGGGTTCAATCCCTAGTACAAAAAGAGAAGGGAAGGAAGGAAGGAAGGAAGGAAGGAAGGAAGGAAGGAAGGAAGGAAGGAAGGAAGGAAGGAAGGAAGGAAGGAAGGAGAGAGAGACAGAGAGAGAAGAAGAAGAAGAAGAAGAAGAAGAAGAAGAAGAAGAGGAGGAAAAAGAAAAAGAAGAAGAAAAGAAGGGAGGGAGTAGAGAGAGAGAGAGAAAAGAGAAAGAAAGAAAGAAAAGTTAATTACAGGCTCTGAATTTTTTTTTTTTTTTTTTTTTTTTTTTGTGGTACTGGGGATTGAACTCAGGGGCATTCTACCTCCGAGCTACACCCCCAGCCCTATTTTTTTTTTTTATTCTTTATTTTGAAACCAGGCCTCACTAAGTTGTGGAGTGCCTCACTAAGTAGCTGAGGCTGGCCGAGAACCCGGATCCTCCGGTCTCAGCCTCCCGAATGCTGGGATTACAAGCATGTGCCACCACGCCCAGCTTCAGCCTCTGAATTTTAAAGCAAGATTTCAGTACCTAAGACCTCAACTGGGAACAGGCAAAAAGGCAGGTGGGGACGGAGGAGGGAGGGAGATATTTTGCAGGCGGACAGACTTTGCCACCCATCAGAAGATCATCTGTGTTTGCACAAATATTTGGGCACCCGGTGTCCCTGGAGCGGGCAGCCTATAGCAGCCCTGGTTTGCAGAGTGCGTTCAGCAGTCAGTCGCCGCAGGACCTGGTGCATCTCCATGACGCGGCGTTGCCCCCGCTCCGAGCTGCTCTGCGCTGCGAGGTTCACGGGGTTCTCGGCGGGCCGCACAGGGCGGGGCTCACCTATTTTTTCCACGGGTGTGTTCAGCGGGAGGAAGCCCTGTCTCAGCAGCTGGTCCGTCATCTCCTCATCGTCCGCTTGGATCTCAGAGACCATGTTACAGGGGATGAGGCCCAACCGGGCGCAGGTCTCCCCTCGGTAAAACCCGTCCGGATCTTTATCACCGTAAACCTGGAGCCGGGAAGTTGCAACGCACCGTGATTGGTTGGTTCGGAAATACAGCAGCCAGCCCGGCGTGGTGGCACACGCCTGCAATCCCAGTATTTGGGAGGCTGAGACAGGAAGGTCGCAGGCTCATGACCAGCCTCAGCAACTTAGTGAGGCCCTCAGCAACTTAGCTAATACCTGTTTCAAAAAATAAAAACAAAATAGGGCTGGGGTGTCGCTCGAAGGTAGGATGTCTCTATGTTCCTCCCCAGTACCAAAGGGAAAAAAAAAAAAAAAAGAAGGAAGGAAGGCTTGTAATCCCAGTGCTTGAGAGGCTGAGATAAGAGGATCACAGGTTCGAGAACAGCCTCAGCAAGTAGTGAGACTCTCATCAACCTAGAGAGACCCTATTTCAAAATAAAAATAAAATAGGGCTGGGAGTGTAACTCGGAGGTAGAATGCCCCTGGATTCAATCCCTAGTGCCACAAAAAGAAAGAAAAAGAAAGAAAGAAAGATGGACATCAGGCCTGTGAACGGCAGTCAAAAAATATACAGAAGATACACTTCGAAACCCCACAGGACCCGCACACACCCCGCACACACAGTAGCTGGTGCGCCCCCCCAGGCTGGGACCTCGCGCCAGCGCCCACGGGGGGGAGGCTGTGCAGAGTGGAGTGGGGACCCCCCACCCGTAGGTGGGGACTCCCAAGACTGCCGTGAGGACCGTCCTGAAACAGGCTGGAGGCCCCTGGTCCTCTCCCGGGGCAGCATGCCTTCCTCCTCTGTCCCCCGTGGATTCGCCAGCGTCCCCTCTGCTGATCAGGAGGCGGGGTGTTCAAGGGTGCGGGGAAGCTCAGGGAGAAGGTCCAGGAACCCGACCGCTGGCTGCTCAGGCCTGCCTGCCTGCCTGCCTGCCTTCCTTCCTTCCTTCCTTCCTTCCTTCCTTCCTTCCACCCCACCTGCCTATCTACCTGCTTGGGGTTTAGCTCTTAGGCACACAGAAAGGTCTTCTTTTGAAATTCAGAAATCTGTTGGCTGAGGTGTTTCTCAGTTCTACGCTGCTTGCCTCACATGCACGAGGCCCAGCTTCAATCCCCAGCACTACGAGAAAGAAAAGAAAAAGAAAATGTGGAGCCTGTAGCGTTTTGGGGTTTTGGGGTTTTCTTTGTTGTTGTTGTTTTGTTTTGTTTTGTGGTACTGGGGATTGAACCCAGGGGCATTCTACCTCTGAGCTACACCCCCAGTCCTATTTTGTAATTTTTTTTTATTTTGAAACAGGGTCTCATTAAGTTGCAGAGGGCCTCACTAAGTAGCTGAGGCTGGCCACGAACCCAGATCCTCCGATCTCAGCCTCGCAAGTACTGGGATTACAAGCATGTACCACCACACCTGGCTGCGTTTTTGGTTTTGTTTTTGTTTTTTCTCGATGGCACAGGCTCTGCAGTTACAGGCCATATTTATGCAAACGAGCAGAGGCAAACCCCACCCCATGGGCAGGGCCACGCCCGGCGGCTCCTCCCAGCAGGACAGACTCCTGGCCTGTCTGAGCTTTCCCTGGATCTGCCTCTGCCCCTAGCCCGGGCAGCGCTCCTCACCTTGATGATCTGTCCCTCTTTAAACGGCAGCTCCTCCTCCGCGGCGTCAGGATTCGGAGACATGGTGAGGGGGTCGTAGTCGAAGAGAGCCACGAAAATGCGGGTGGGGAGCTCCTCCGCACCGGGGTCGGTCTCCGACTCATCGTAGAATTCTGGAGAGAGGCGGTCTCGCCCCGAGTATTCATCTGGGAGCAGAGCACAGAGGCCAGGTGACCCTGCAGCTCGGGACACCTGAAAGGCAGCTTTGGAGGGGACAGGGGAGGGGGCAGGCCGTGGCCCTGAACTCCTGACTCTCTGTTAATTGAGCTTAACCCAGAGGCAGAAAGAGACCTGGAGGCTTCTCGATAGATCAGAGAGAGAGAACCGTAACGGAACAGCCTCGTGTTGAGCCGGGCTGCACCGGAGACCAGCCACTGCGGGTCAGTAGGTCGTGCAGGGCCAGAGGTGGCCCCGGGGGAGCTGTGCCTCTCTGGAGGCCAAGGCTAAGGTCCTTAGAACGTGTTTGTAGCTCTGTCAAAGTTCCATGTGGGCGACGAAACTGTCTGCCCGGCTCTGAGCACAGAACTAACAACAACAAAAAAACCCTCATTGTTCATCGCAGGGAATTAACTTCCTAGAATTGGGTTTCGGCCCTGCCCACCTCCCAGCTTCTACACGTGAGTCTCTGAGATACTAATTCACATGGACATCTGGGCCTAGATCGCACTGGGTATCACTAGATACACAGCCGTCCCATCGTATCTGCTGGGGACGGGTTCTAGGACCTGCTGAAGATCGGGGAGCACCTGATGCCGAGCCCCTTATGGAAAAGGGTGCGGGGTTTGCATATAGCATAGCAGACACTTAAATGATCTCTAGGTGGTTTACGGTACCTAATACAACATAGATGCTGGGTTTTGCTTTTTGTGAGGGGTTTTATTGTTGTCATTTGTGTGACTGGGGATTGAACCCAGGGGCATTTTCTCTCTGAGCCACACCCCCAGCCCTTTTATTGTTTTTGTTTGTTTGGTTGGTTGGTTTTTTGTTGTTTTGTTTTGTTTTGTTTTGAAACAGGGTCTGGCTAGATTGCTGAGAGTCTCACCGAATTGCTGAGGCTGGCCTTGAACCTGCAATCCTCCTGTCTCAGCTTCCCAAGTGCTGGCATTACAGGCATGTGCCACCACGCTCGGCTGGAGAGTCCCTTTTTAAAGGACCAGACTTCACTGATCTGGTTACTAATTTTTCATTTTTCCTCTCTGAATGTAGAGGGAGTCTACTGTGCCTTCTCCTTCTGTAAACTCCATTGTCAGAAAACCAGGAGGATGGGAAGACAGGGGAACTTCGGAGCTCATGAGGAGAGATGGAATGCTCTCCAACATGGCGCTCCATTTTTAGGAAGGCTAGCCTGTGGCCTTCCGCAGGCAGGTAAATAACAGAACGAGTGCAGAGACTGCAAGTCCTGCAGGGTACGCCAGGTCCAAGAAGCACACCACCAGAGATGCCCCCCATCCCTTTAGCCCCCTCCACTTGCTGATGAGACGACTTGGGAGTGATTAGCCGTGGGGCAGGATAATTGCTTTTCTTTTAAATCGTGAAGGACGTTGTTTATTGTTTTAATTTTGGAAACCACTGAGTATTCAGAGCAATGGTATTTTCCATTGCCTTTTTAAAAAAAAGAAAGAAAGCATATGGTATACAGACCTGATTCCCTCTGTTACAGAACATCGGTGATCTTGGAACATAGATTTCTGAAGTATTAACTACCGATCTTTTCACAAGAATAGAGAACTTAGTCAACAAGGACCCGAGGGGAAGATGGCTCCGCAGCCCCTGGCTCTGGCTCCCTAGGGCCGCCGTCCTGGGCCTGCTCCTGGGTGACAGACGTGACTCCGGGTTTTCTCAGACACACTGAGGTGTGTCTACGCTCGTGTGTGTGTGTGTGCACGTGCACACTCGAGCAGGCGCTAACAAACTGCTTGGTGTCAGTAACGTTTGTCATGGGGCTTCTTGGGTTATAGGATAAGAAGACAGAACCATTGAGGAACTAACTCTACCATGTGTTTGTAGCTTAGTGCTCTTTTGAGCTACATTATTAAAAGGTTTGAGGTTATGTTGTTAATAAAATTACTCTTTTTTTGGACAGTTTAATCAGTGTCTTACTAATGTTGCAGCTTTTGTTATTTTCTAGTTAACTGAAAAATACTTTTTATGCTGCTAAAATACTATTTTTAAAGGATCTTTAACACTCATTTTTTACCTATGAAAATAAAGCCAGGCCAAGCGCGGTGGTGCACGCTTGTAATCCCAGTACTTGAGAGGATGAGACAGGAGAAGGATCGCAGGTTCGAGGCCAGCCTCAGCTACTCAGAGAGGCCCTCCACAATTCAAAGTAAAGAATAAAAAATAGGGCTGGGGATGTAGCTTGGTGGTAGAATGCCCCTGGGTTCAATCCCCAGTACCGCAAAATGAATGAATGATTGATTAAATAAATACAGTAACTGTAACTGATTTAGTCAAATTTTTAGATGAAACAGTATTACTTTGTGGGTTAGCGTTTGGGCTTTTCTGGAATGCTGTCATATATTGATGTGACTGTACTAGCTAAGAAATATATTGATCTAATAGTATATCACATTATATTTTGATATAAAATACATTCATCCTACAAAAAATTTTATGATATTCTGCGCCTGCGGGGAGTGCAATACCAAATTAGTACCATCTCGGGATGCTCTGCTTTATTAACCCTTCAACAGTTGTGTTTTTGAAATATTAGTCAGAACTTAGACTCCTTAATTCTGTTCTAAAAAAAAAAAAAAAAAAAAAAAACAGAAAAGCTTTAAATACCTTGTTCGTAACATGTTTTTTTCTGTCTCTTCTCTGTTTATGTGTACAGAGATTTTAATACACCTACCATCAAGTCAATCAGTCTGCAATTTGATGTCATGTCACCCAAGATTATATTACTCACCAGTCTATTTTCTTCCTGTTACATGTTGTTATCTTTCCTCTGCTATCAATCTGATATTTATTTATTTGTATATTAAATAAGATGTTCACATTTTCCCTAACATTAAGCAAATTTAAAACTATAAAGATTGGGGGGGGGGGGAAAGAACTCTCATCCCCTGCTAGTGCAAGGGAGAAAAATTCCGGAAGGGCCCAATGCCCTCGGGGCCGAGTGGGCTCCGGGAGCCGGCGGCACTGTGGTCATCCAGAGTTACCCTAGGAAAACACACGGCAGAACCATCTCGGGACCCAAATACTTACGGATAGGAGTCCTCATCTCGAGGTGCCCTTGTGGCCCTCTTATCTTGCCATAAACAGGCGAGAGTTGTCTGCATTTGGCTGGAAATGCCGTCCCTACGTGTCTAACACCAGGTGGGGTCGAAGACTAAGCCGAGAGAAAGGGCTGATGAATGACTAACCGATGGACGGGGCCATCGTCGGCCGGGGCCTCTGGGGGCCAGCTCCGCCGTGGGGAAACCTCCGGCCCCCGTGATCCGCCCTGTCTGCCCGTCCTGCCGACGCCGGATTTCCTATGATCTAAAGACAAAGCAAGGAGACGGTGAGTCCCGCCGGGCCCGGGAAGCAAGGGCCAGTTAGCCAAATCAACTTTAAATCAGAAGCACAAGCTCTAGAAAGGCAACAACTAAACTTAGCTTTTAACTGAAAGGTTAGCTGAATGGCCGGGGAGAGAAACGAGCGGACCCTTCCCAGGCCCCTGCCACAGCCCCATTTCCACATCCGAGTCGCTTTTGACACAAAACGGGGGAGCAAAAAACTGTCCGTGGGAGGAGGCTTTTAGGCGCTGCTCCTGCGGCTCAAGTCCAATATTTGAGGCGACCGTGATGGTGGTTTGACTATAAGGGGGGATGCCTTTCATGCCTGGACCTGCTCAGCCCTCACCGGCCTGCCAGGCGGGTGCCCCGTGTCCCCAGCTGTCATGCCAGGGCCTCACGTGCTGCCGGATTACATTCCTAAATGAGATTTCTGAAAACTCAGGCTTCGAATGTCACGGTCAGGGGGTCAGCCCCAACCGGAAGGCCTGAGCGTGTTCTAGCGCTAGCCTGATGGGTCTCCTTTCTGGGGATTTCCGCCTCCAACGTGGGCTAGAGAGAGGTCAGGATTGGTGTGTCGAGGCAAAATCTGCAGCTCGCTAGGAAGTGGGCTGGTGAGGCCAATCAGGGAGCAAAGGAACTGGGGGAGGTGAGCTCGGGGTAGGCCGGGCTGCGGCGCGCAGGCGGGGAGGGCCGTGGTGGGGGGGCCTGCTGGGGACACGTCACAAAGCAGGTGGCTCAGACTGAGGCCAGTCACCACAGCGATGGCCCACTGTGCCCCCGATGGGATGGATGTTCAGCACAACAGAACAAATGCTTTGAGAAGGGAACTCGGTCCAGAGACGGAGGAAGCGCTGAGTGGATCCTGGCCTGTGATCTGGTCAACCAGCGAGCCCAGAACCCAGGGCAGGCAGGGGTAGGCGTCTATGACTAAAACAGAAGAATTCATCCTGGAAACTGCTAGACACGGGGGAAAGACAGGAAAAGGAAAAAAAAAAGGGGGAGTGGGTGCAAAAAGAAACACTTGGAAACAATATGCAAAAATGAATTGCATCGATAATGATTCTCTATTTAAAAAAAAAAAAAAAGGTAAGCAAAGGCCACAAAACAACTTTAAAAACTCAACAACAACCGCAACAAAAATATCCTTCAAGAAAACCAGTGGTCCTATGAAAGTCCCTAAGGGTCATTTGGAGAGACAGACATGTTTGCCAAACTTTCGGATACTCGTGGTTCAGCTAACCCTTAATTAAAATTTAGATTCAGTTGTCCTTTAACGCAGCAGCCATAACCGTTACTGATTCCGTGGAGGAAATCATTAGTCTACAGCAAAGAAAAGAAATCTTCCGCATAGTCAAGCGATTGGAAGCGATGGGGCTTAATAAATAAAATAATAATAATAATAATAATAATAATAATAATAATAATAATAATAATAATAAAAAGAGAAGAAGAAAGAAGAAAAATAGGCAGGGAATACCAAGGAGAGCCAGCCAGCCGGGCCGAGAGTTCCCCCGGGATAGGCACCAAAGTCGGAACCAAATGAGAAACCCGGTTCGGCAAGCGCAGGCGGGGAGGAAGAAGACTGTCACACACCAAAGGGCCGCCAGCCACTCTGGGAGGAGACTGGGCGGGCTGGACGGCCACCCTGCTGTCGGGCGTGGCCACGATCTTCCTCCAGACACCCCGAAAATCCTCGCTGTCATGGTCAGAGGCCTCCTCCCAGCTGTGCCTCCGGGGGGGCAGCGGCCTCTCCGGGCTGGGCAGGGCCTCGCCGCTCTGGATACCATCTCTGGGGTCCACCTGCTCCCCAAAGTCCTCTTCGATGCTGCTCTGCCGGGTCAGCGTCCGCCGACGGGCCAGCAGAGGCCTTGGGCTTCTCCGGCAGGGACAGGGGCCCGGGCTGCCCTTGGCCTCGGGGTTTCTGAAACTAAACCGAGACTCTTCCTCCTCGCTGCCACAATCCAAGCCGCTGTCGGGGCTCCTGGTAGCCCAGCGGCTGAGCCGGCAGCCTCTGTCTTCCAGAAAGAGGTCCTCAGAGTGGGCAGCCCCCGAACTCCTGTGTTTCGTAGGGAGCCAGGAGCCCTGGGGGGCGGAGTGACCCCAGTAGGACCGGCCGGGCCCGGACCCCATGGCCAGCAAGGCCCTGGCTCTGGAGCCCCCGCAGACCTGTCTGAGCAGCGGTTCGCAGTGTTCTGCGTCCTCCTCGGCTACCTCGGGGATACTGAAAAGTCTCTTACTGCGGTGGGGGTGTTGGTGGAACTCGGGGTGCTCCAGGAGAACCCCTTCCGAGGAGCCCCTGGTCTTATAGCACTCCTTAAGCATGGGGGAGGGAGGTGAAATCAGCGCGCCACCAAACACAAGAAGGGGACAGAGGAAGGAAAGAAAATACACAGTTAGTCTGGGCGAGGCGGGCGGGGGGCAGGACCGCTGCTGTGGAGCAGAGAGGTGACGGGATGGCGCACAGCCAAGGTGTGGGGGGGGAGGGGGCCGCAGGAGCAGGCGCCATGCAGGTTAGCCAAGGAGAGAGGTGACGGCTCAGACACGGGGGCACTGCCCGCAGCCCTGTCCTCCAGAGCGGCTGCAGTGGGTGCCGAGCGTGCCCTGGACAGGCTCAGCTGCCACCTGGCTCTCACAGCTTCTCTTTTCCCTAGATAGAGCCCAGCTGTGCTTACATCATGGCCGTCCCCCTCCCCCACCTCCCCAAAATAAAATGGAGCCAAGCACAGGCCGCCTACTCAGCCGGCGTCTGCAGAGGAGACCGAGGTCGTCTGCCTCTGGCCGCGTCCCCAGCTGGGCCTCTGGTGTCTGGCGTGGAGCTGGCCACGCCCAGGGGCTGCCCCTACCTGTGCACTTGGGCATCTAAACCAGCTGTCCACACGTGCAGAAGGGGTTCTCGCACTGGACAAGGCTCCTGACCGTGTCTCCCTTGGGGACTCAGCTGATTCTGCAGCCGGGCGCACCCTCGTCTCCCTTCTATGGGGCTTGGGGACACACTTAGGACCTGACCTGCCGCCTCCGTGGAGCTGGGGACCCCTCGACCTCGGGGACCCTGGATTTCCCTAGATCAGAGTCTACCCTTAGCTGGGGACCGACTCCCTGCAGGCCAGGCGAGGGGGCCACCTGGCTGAGGTGGCAACTCTCTGCTTGGCCGATGGCATATCCTGGGTGTCTGTTCTGGCGGCAGAAAATCCGCCCCCGGGAGCACAGAGAGAGCAGCCAGTTGCTGCCAGGGGCCGGCAGGTGAGGGGCTGAGTAGCTGGGCTGGCCCGGGGCCGACTCAGGCCCTGTTCCCATCAGGAACCTGGCTCAGCTGCGGCCAAGCACTGCCAGGTGGGAATGTAGACCCAGCGTGGCCATTTCTAAAGGGAATCCAGAAAGCCAGGCCAGCCTCAGAGCCCGCTGCTCTTTGTAGGAGTCAGGATGCCCGGCGGGCAAGTGGCCCAGAGGTCTCCGCAGCCCTCTCCGCTCACGCTGGGGTTTCTCAGAGGGCGGAGGACCCTGTGGCTTTGAAAGACCTCGCTCGCTCTCTGGGCCTCCTCTGGAGAAGGTGCTTTCTGGGCCTTTGCTAAGTGGCTCTCAGGAAGCAGCCCAAGCCCCAGCACCCTCTCCCATCCAAAGGCAAGCAGGCGCCTGCGCCCCTGGCCACCTCCCGGACGCTGCAGTGGCTCTTGCCCGGGGCATCGTGGGGAGCAGCGTGTACGGCAACCATGCAGGGATTTGCATAGGGATCTGGTATGTTCTTTGGTGACGGGACACCGAGGTCCCTGGCAGGGAGAACATAAGTCAGTCTTGTCTATGCAAAGAGGCACCGAGCCACAGCCAGATTTGGATACTGCCTTCTGTCCACCATTCAAAATGCCGAGGGCACCCAGAGAAATCGGCAACGGAGGAGCGTCCTCTCCAAGGCCATTTTAGTCTCAAAACCCGCCGTGGCCCTACCGGCTGCCTGGGCCTCGTCGGCCCCCCCACTGGACTGGGAGCTGAACCCCTCCCTGGTCCTCCGGCAAACGCCTCTCGGGGCAGGGAGAGGGGGCATCCCCGCTACGGAGGACTGATGGACTCCACAACACGGCAGGCCCCGTCTTCCTGAAGGGGCTCCCCGCCTGCCCCTCCCTGCTGGCCTCTGGCTCCGGCAAGAGGCGTCCTGCACTGGCCCCGGGTGGAGCCTCTAGCCCGTCTACAGAGGTGGGTACGACGGTCCCGGGCGCCTGCCCTCTGTGTTCAGCCCTCCTGACCTCGCCTGCGCCTGCGTGGCTCCTGCCCGCCCTCCTTGCAGGGCGCCCTGGCTTCCTCCCCTTCCGCGCCCATGCCTGCCCCTCTCTTTCTTTCTCTGACCTCGAGGCCATCCCCGCTCTCAGCCGCTGGTTCCCTGCAGAAGAGCGCACAAGACTGTCTGCTCGCTCCCTTCCGGCCCAAGCCTGGCGCCCTGAGGGTGTCCCTGGGGCGCCAACAGGTTCCCCGGAAAACTCCCGCGCCCGGACCTTTCAACACGCTGGGCCAGAGCTACGGGTAACTCCTGAACGCAAATTCAATAGTGGGAAAGAAGCAAATCCAAATCCGTGGGGTGCATGTGGTGGGAGGGCGAGGACCCAGCCCGACAGCGACAGACAGACAGACAGACAGACAGACGAGGGTGCGGCCGCTCCGGTACCCGCGCCCCGCTCGGCTGGGCAGGCCGGCCACTCACCTTGAGGGCGTTGTGTGAGGTGCCGCTGGGTCGCCTCCTGCCGCCGTCCTCCACCTGCATCTCAGAGTACAGCTCCTCCTCGTCCTCCTCCATGATGTCCGAGAGGTCGGACCCCCGGCTGCTCTCCGTGTGATACTCGTCTCCGTGACAACAGTGGGGCTGCGGGCGGGGGGTGGGGGGAGAAGGGGAGAGGAACTTGACACCGGGGCTCCCTCGGCGTGGCGTGGCGTGGCGCGCCATGCATGCCAGGTCCCCAGGCCCAGGTCTCGAGGGCTGGAGGGCGCTCCCGGGCTCAGGGCGCCGCTCATCCTAAGGTTGAGGAGCAGGGACCTGGGCTGGGGACAGATGGGTCCCAGCAATGGCACAGAGAGCTCCAGCCCCAACAGGCACAGAAGCACCAAGGTTCTGGGTAAAGTAAGGAACCCACCACGGCCCGTAACACACTGGACACAACGCTCCACTGCTTGCTTGCTTGCTTGCTTGTTTTTTGGGTACTGGAGATTGAACCCAGAGGCATTCTACCTCCCTGCTACACCCCAGCCCTTTTTATGTTTTATTTCGAAACAGGGTCTCGCTAAGTTGCTGAGGGTCTCGCTAAGTTGCTGAGGCTGGCCCAGAACCTGCAGTGCTCCGTTTCTCGCACTCCGGCCTCTCCAACTTACTACGTGGACAGAGCCCCGTCCCAGAGGTTGTGAACTCAGATGACGATGCGGATCGGGGCATGCTGTAGGTGGAGACGGATCCGGGGTTGTGCAAGAGGGAGTGACGGGCAGGAGGTAACGCAGGGTGTGTGCACATCAGAAAATGTCCCTAAAGAGCTTTGTAAAACTAGCCCCTGCTCTGTGTGTGTGTGTGTGTGTGTGTGTGTGTGTGTGTGTATGTGTGTGTGTGTGTAGTGTGTGTGTTACCAGGGATTGAACTCAGGGGCATTCTACCTCCGAGCTATGCCCCCACTCCTATTTTTTATTCTCTATTTTGGGTGTAACTCAAAGGTAGAATGCCCCTGAGTTCAATGTCCAGTATCATACACACACAAATGTAGGTAAATAAATAAATTAATTAAATAAATATTTTAAAAAGGAATATGCAGGATCAGAAATCGGAGATAAACCCCAATCCGGGCGAGGTTACTTGCGCGCCTGGCTCTAAGATTTTGCAGCCCTGCATGGAGATCACCGCTAAACACTGTTTGGCTTTTCCCACGAGGCCTAGCAGAGCAGAGCTCCCGCAAACACTGCCCCGTTAACAGACATGGAGACACGAATCGTGGGTGTTGCCTAACTTGAAACACCCGGGAACCTGTCGCCGAACGCCAACAAGACGACAAAACGGCCCCGTGTCCCCGTCCCAGCACAGAGCCGGGTGGGGAAGCCCGATCATGTACTGTGACTGTCCCCAAGTGAGGCCATACCCACAGGGACCACGGTGTCAAGCCCCACGCCTGGTCGGCCTGGGCCGGCATCCCCCCACCTTCTCCCCTGGCCTCGGGGCAGGGTCCCGGTGTCCCTGGATTCCCAAGTGGCCTGCCCGAAGCCACCCACCGCCAGCCCCGGCCCGCTCACCGGCTTGCCGAGCTCTGAGCCCTTCAGGAAGTCCTCCACGGAAGTGCCCCTCCGCTTCACCTCGGGGGAGGCGTAGCCGTCCTCCTCGTCCGAGCTGGCGTACCGGCCCACGCCGCCCCTCTCCAGCGCCAGGCTCCTTTTCTCTAGCTTGGAAGGACAGGGGGACGAGCGTGAGCTGGGCTGTTGGGGGTGGGGGAGGCCCCTGGGGCACCCCGTCCTGCACCAAACCTGGGACCTCCTCGGCACAAATGTAGGAGGGACCCTGAATTAAAAAATAGGGCTAGGGGTATAGCTTGAAGGTAGAATGCCCCTGGGTTCAATCCCCAGTACCACAAAAAAAAAAAAAACCTGAATTTGTGGTGTGGAGTGCCGTATGCCTGCACATGAACACACACACGACTTTCTATACATAGGTCTATGTGCATGTTTGTGTATGTACACATGTGTATATTGTATATGGGGCCATGCGTGTACAGGCTCTGACTTTCTATACATGGGTTTATATGCATCTGTGTACAGGTGTGTACACCAGGTATGGAGCTCTGTGAATCCATGCATATACACACACAGGCTTTCTATACTTAGGTCTATGTGCATGTATGTGTATGCACACATGTGTATATTATATACGGAGCCATGCGTGTACACGCTCTGACTTTCTATACACGGGTTTATATGCATCTGTGTACAGGTGTGTACACCAGTTATAGAGCTGTGCATATCCATGCATATACACACACAGGCTTCCTAGACATAGGTCTAGTGCATGTGTGTATATGTACAGGTGTGTATATTATATGTGGATCCCTGAGTATCCCTGCTTACACACACACACACACACACACACAGGCTTTCTATGTGTAGATGTATGTGCATGTGTGCACAGATGTGTATGTTATGTATGGAGCTCTATCCGTGTAGCCATGTACACACACACACACACACACACACACACACACACACAAGATCAAGATCAGGAAAACAGGTCTGGGGCTGACGTCTAGCCGGCAGCTCTCAGACTCCTGCACCTAGACAGAAGCCTGTTTCTGATTTTTCGTGGCTAGCCTCTAAGCCGGCTGCAGGACCAAGAAGAGTCCTTTGGCTTCAGATTTCCAGGACAGAAACACCTTTTCATCCAGTCAGGATCGGGCACAAAACGGCTGAACAGGGTCCCCTCCCCCCACACCTGCAGCCGGGCTCCGGGGTGCCCGCCCAAGGGGGATGCCAGACACCCCCATCCCGCAACTCAGCAAAGAGGGACCAGGCCCCGGGGAGACCCAGCTTACCCTGCTGCCCTCAGCCACCCTCTGCGCGGCCTCCCGGGCCATAGCCTTGGCCACAGAGCTGGACACCGGGGCCCCCTGCGGCTGCGGAAGGATCCGGCTGGGCGACGGTGACCGGCGCCCGGGGCCCACGCCCGGCAGGCTGGGCGGCTCGAGCATGTGCCCGTGCGCGGGGCCGGGTGCCCGGCTCTGCTCCCAGGGCCCCTCTGCTTTGGCACGGGGACCCAGGTGTTCATCTTTGGTTTCGGGGGCACTTGCTAATGGCTTCGGTGGGGGAGCAGTCCTTGGGTGGGGGGTCGGAGGCACCAGGAGGTCGGGGGGGATGGCGGCCAAGGTGGAGTCCACGGACTCGCCCTGCGCAGAGAGGGTCCGCACGGTCACGGCCGGGGCCCCCAGGTTGCGCAGCTGCACCAGCTCCACCGCCGCGCTGTCCGCCGTGGGGAAGATGACCTCAGCCACCTGCGGACAGAGAAACCGGCTCTCGGGCTGCTCTGCCCCGCCCCGGGCAGCCCACCCGGTGGCTAGGCAAGGAAGCGGGTCCTCCAACCCACATATTGGGGGGGGTTAAGAAAGCAGAGGAAGGGGCTCAGAGGCACAGGACCGGCCAGCAAGAAAGCCCACCTGAACAGAACCTTCCTCCGCCCCGTCTCCTGCACTGGCTCAGAACCCGACTCGGGGGCCGCAGGAGGAGCTGAGCAAAGGGGATTCTTACTGCTGAAGGTGGAGGGTCTGGGGTGGCAGGGGCCAGAGAGGGGCTCCCTCAGCTGAGGAAGGCAGGGGTGCGGCCTGGGGTGTGCAGCTTGGACCCTCACACCCAAGCCACCTTGGGTCTGACCCGTTGCCCTGCTCCTTCGGGGAGAACAGGGCAGGAGTGATGGATGGTAAGCTTTCTCGGCCCCCCTCCCCTGGGGGCTGATGCTTCTATTCCATCTGCCAGGACAGGGGTGGCAGGCTGAGATGGTGGGCGCCCACCCCAGGCCCTGAGGACACAGGGGTTCTCAGAGTCAAGACTTGGTCGGCCGGGCGTGGTGGCGCACGCTTGTAATCCCAGTACTCGGGAGGCTGAGACAGGAGGAACTCGGGTTCAGGGCTAGCCTAGCCTTCAGAGAGCTAGTGAGGCTCTCTGAAACTTAGTAAGACCTTGGTTCAAAATAAAGAATAAAAAATAGGACTGGGGGTGTAGCTCAGAGGTAGAATGCCCCTGGATTCCATCCCCGGTACTGAAAAAAAAAAAAAAAAGACGTGGTCACCTGCCATTGTCCCAACCCTGCAGGATTCCAGGGACGGACCCTCCTTTGGCCCCAGAGACAACTGGCACAGCCTCGGTCTGCACATGTGGCAAGCCAGTCCTGGGCAGGGAGGCCCTGATGCTGGGGACTGGAGAGAGGCCGTTTCCATCCCGACACACAGGGCATCGAGAGGGACAGGGCGCGAAGGCTTTTAGCGAGTGCCAATGGGGCTGCGGTGCTGCCAAGTTCGTGCCGGCAAGCCTCCCGGCGTACTCACCCTCTGCCCTTTGGCGTACACGCCGTAGCCGGTGACAGTCGCGCCGTTGGACAGCCCGGGAGGCGTCAGCACAGGCGGCTTCCAGGAGACCTGGACGGTAGCTGCCGTGGGCCCCGCTTGTACAGTGACGTCCTGCGGGGGCGCCGGGGGGCCTGGAGGGACAGAAGGGACAGGGACTTTCAGGTCACGGCCCCGGCAGTGCTTGGCCAGTCTCGCCTGGAAGAGAGACCACTCTTTAATGTCGGCAAAGAAGGAGAAAAGACATGTGTCCCAGCTGCCGAGACATCACGGACCCGCCGAGCGGGATTGTTGGTAAAACCTCCGATCATGGGCGTGGGCGGGGATGGATTAATTGATCCCAGAGGAGAAGCCAACCAAGGAGGGGAAGGAGAGGGCCCTCCAGGCAACTCAGTGAGGCTTGCCGTCCCGCCTCCCTGGAGCCCTCCTCCCTCGGGGCCCGAGGAGGGACGAGGCTCACCAGCCGGCAACGTGGAGAACTCCACAAAGGCCTCCTTCTGCTCACGCTGCTCCAGGGGCAGCTGCCAGGGCACCTGGTGCGGCTGGGCCAGGACCTTCACCTTGTACACGGCGTCGGGCCTGAGGTTGAGGAACTGGTACTTGTACCTGGCGGCCTTCACGATGTCGAACTCCTCCTCGTTGAGGAAGATGACGTGGCTGTAGTTGCTGTTGGCCGGGAGCCAGGAGAGGAGGGCGGAGGTCTGGGTGACGTGGTCCACCCGCAGGTGGGCGGGGGCCACCACCACGCCCTTGCCCACCAGCACGGTGCACTGCAGCTCGTCCGAGTTGCCCCGGCTCGTGACGCACTGCACGGAGATCCGGTAGGTGCAGGCGGCCGTGTTGAGCTTCTCCACCAGGGCCTTGGTCCTGCCGCCCAGAGCCAGGCTCAGGCGCGTCTCCTGGTCCACCAGGACGTTGTAGCTGCTCACCGTCCCCCAGCCGGGCGGCACGGCGGGGGGCTCCCAGCCCACGATCACGCTCTTGGCCAGCTGTTTGATGAGAGTGATTTTCCGAGGGTAAGGCACGATGTCTTCTCCGATGTCGTCGATGTTCACGTCCAGCGTCCCCCCGCCGCCGTTGTCCGTCACGCCGGAGTCCACGTGGGTCGGGGAGTGGAGGTCCAGGATGTGCTCGGTCTCCAAGCCCAGGCCCGAGTGGTTGATAAAGTTCTGGTCCTGCTCGGTGCCCAGCGTGCCGGCCAGCCGAGACTCGTTGTCCTGGACGAAGTCCACAAAGTTGGAGGGCACCAGGCCCCTCTGCCCGTCCAGCAGCTCTCCTGTGGGGGACAGGGACAAGCCACCAGCCCACCGTCACCCAGGGGTCCTGAGACCCCACCGCAAACACTGCACTTGTCCAGCAGGACAGGGAGCGACCCCTCGGCTCCTTATTATTTTATTTTATTTTATTTTATTTTTTGCGGTACTGGAGATTGAACTCGGGGGCATTCTACCTCCCAGCGACACCCCCAGCCCTGTTTTTTATTCTTTATTTTGAAACAGAGTCTCACTGAGTTGCAGAGGGCCTCACTAGGTAGCTGAGGCTGGCCATGAACCGGGATCCTCTGGTCTCAGCCTCCTGAATGCTGGGATTACAGCGTGCACCACCACGCCCGGCTTCCTCGGCTCTTTAAAGGACTCTCCTCAAATGTCACCGCCATGCCCCTCATCTAAAGTGACTCTTCCTAGTGTAACTTGGGTTCGCCTGGTGAGGCTGGACGAAATCTGGGGCCACCGCACTCGTTTTTCTGGGTTACATACGTTGACCGATTTCCCCACAAAAATGGCATCCCGTGAGCGAGGGGCAGGGAGCTCACACCAACCACACCACACGGTCAGCCGTGGGGCGCCACCTGGGACCATATTGATGCCCGATAGATATGTTAGAAGGATGGACCAATGGAGCCGGGCGTGGTGGCGCACACTTGTAATCCCAGCATTCAGGAGGCTGAGACAGGAGGATCCGGGTTCGCGGCCAGCCTCAGCTACCTAGTGAGGCACTCCGCAACTTAGTGAGACCCGGTTTCAAAATAAAGAATAAAAAATAGGGCTGGGGGTATAGCTCGGAGGTACAATGCCCCTGAGTTCAATCCCCAGTACTGAAAAAAAAAAAAAAAGATGAATCAAGGTATAAAATCATGGCTTTTGGTGATTTAAAAAAAAAAAAAATTATTGCGTGGTCATATGAGTAGAAGTCAAAAGGTGGTTTCCTGGCTCCCCGGGGAGCACCGGTGCACCCCCGTGAACCCCCACCCCGTCCGCTTAATGGGAAATGAAGCAGTGGATTTGGTGTAAGCAGTCTGATCTTTTTTGTGCCCTGTTGGTGAAGGGGCTGGAAAGGCTGCTAAGATCAGAGGCCCTGAGAAAGGAGAAGTATTTAGAGAAGCGGGGAAGACGAAGCCATCTTCCAACACAAACCCCCAAGGACCGTCCCCCGCCCCCCACCCGGAGGAGTCAAGTGACCAGAGAGGCTGAGGGAGACTGAACAGTGGGTTCTGCTCCCAGGAGTCTGTGAGGTGTCCCGGGTATGGGCATGTTGACCTTCCCCCATCCCGTTAGTCCTGGATTCTACCAGGAGAAATAAGGACTTGGCTTCTATTCCTAACCCTGGCCTAGGGTGAGGGGCTGGAGGTGGTCCAGCCCTGGCCTCTAGGACAGTCTACAAAAGCATCCTCGTGTTGATGTAGGAAAAAGATGATGGTGGTGATAACAGGGGTGATGGGGATGGTGGTGATGGTGGTGATGGTGATGGTGGTGGTGATGGTGATGGTGATGGGGATGGTGATGATGATGGGGATGGTGGTGATGGTGGTTATGCTGATGGTGGTGGTGATGGTGATGGGGATGGGGATGGTGGGGATGGTGGTTATGGTGATGGTGGTGGTGATGGTGATGATGATGGGGATGGTGGGGATGGTGGTTATGCTGATGGTGGTGGTGATGGTGATGGTAATGATGATGGTGATTATGATGATAATGATGGTGATGGTGGTGGTCTTGATGGTGATGGTGACTTTAGCGTGGTGGCTGGACCACCAAGCAGCAGCCTCGTCCCAACAGAGACCTTCATAGAACCCATCCTCGTCCATGTCTCCATAGATGTAGAGGTATTTTCCCGCCGTGAGAGGCAGCTCGGCTTCTGGGTTTTCATTTGGCCCATCGAAGGGATTGTAACTGGAGGGGAAAGCACAGTTCACTCATTAGCAACCCTAGACAGGGACTACGCATGCCGCACGCCCACTGCCCACCCCTGCAGAAGGCCAGCTCGGCGCACGGCCCCAGGCTCCCGTCACTAAGAACGACAAACACAACGCGACAGCTCTGGGGTGACGAATTCTCTCTGTACCAAGATCGTGGTGTTCCTTGCACCCTGGAATCGGGTTTGCCTTGGTGAAATCAGAGGATTAGCAATCGGCAGAAAGTGGCCTGGTGACCAGGACAGTGATCCTTAGAGACAGCCCCCTCCCCCAAGAGAAGGCAGAAGATACTCAAGACCTGTGGCAATGTTGAGGTGGCTAAGAGTCACCCCTCACCCCACCCAGTGTGGACGGGAGTCCAGGGTCCGGTGAGCAGGGTCTCCACACCTATGCTCCCGGCCTCTGGACTTCAGTCCTAAACACTTGGATACAGACACTGGTTAGGTGCTGTGATTCCCAGGTGCCCACTAGAATGGCAGCAACATCCGCCTGTGGGATCCAGTCCAATGCCTCAGGCTGGCTCTCCCTGCAGATCTTAGCGGACAGAAAGCTGGGTCTGCACTGAGCTCCAGGGGGAGGAAGCAGGAGTGGCGGTCCTCCCGCCATGATGCCCCCACTCTCAGCCTGCTAGTGGCGCACCCTGGTCTGTGGCGCACTGTCCCTGGCCAGGCAGTGTCTTGGAGGGAGCTGCCGGCCCTTGACCATCGCAAACATTTTTTCCACTTCCACGGAGTGTGAGGGTCACGTGTGACTAAACGGATTCGTGTTGTCCCTCTCGGAGCATGAACACCAAAGGTCCCTAGAGAGGGCTCTAGGTGGCCGCAGACTCTGCAAAATGCAGCCGCAGTGGACAGGCGGTTGGTGAAGGCCCTGGACAACTTCTCCTTCCCTGGGAACTTTCCTTTTGACACTTGTGGTGGGCTGAGTTGTGTGAAGGTGGCGGTAGGGATAGGAGTCCTGCGGCCACCAGCCAAGGAGCACCGGGGCACCCAGGAGCTGGAGGAGCGCAGAGGCGCCCTTCCCTGGAGTCTTCGGAGACCGCAACCCTGCGGCATCCTGGCTTCCGACTGCTGGCTCCAGGACTGAGCAGGAAGGGACATGTTCCCATGTGTGAGGCCCCGCCTGCGGTCATTGCATATGGCAGTCCTCGAGACCAACGTGCCTCAGAAACTGCGCATCAGAATCCTGCGTGTCCTCCAAGGCCCGGCTGAAACATCCGCCTCCTTTTCAGAATCCAGGCCCAGCTCAGGGCCTGGATCCCACACCACCACCACCACCACCACCCCCGAGGTGCCAGGGGTCGCCGAGAAAAGCCGCACTCTTACCTGTAGCGGGCGACACACAGGTGGACCTTCCCCGAGTATCTCTGCTTTGAGGTATTGGAATTCCGTTCATTATCCATCTGTGAAAGACAGGAGCGGAGCTCACAGCTGGGACAGAGAGGCCCAAGCTTCACCTTCCACGCCGTGACACCCAGGGAACCCTGCCACGGTCTCCCAGGGGGAAAAATAAACAAGCCCAGATTCTTGGGGGGTCTCCCAGGGGGAAAAATAAACAAGCCCAGATTCTTGGGGGAAATGGGTATTTCACAGCCTCCGCCTGTGCGGGAGCCTGAGTCGGGTCAGGTTCCTTGCTGTGCACCCTTTTCTGCACAGAGCAGATTCGTATGTGCTGAATCCAGGCCCAAGCAGGAAGAAAAGACCCAGGGGAGTCCTCCCTGGGTAACCGAGTTAAGACGCAGGCCACGCCAGGCCCAGCTGTCTCTCTGGACACACAAATGTGAGTACTACTGGTGTCCCCTGCCTCAGCGGCACAGGCCATGGATGGAGGTGGCCTCCTGTGTTTGGTGGCGCCTGACTCTTCAGGAGGATGACAGGGAAGGTGGCAGACAGCCCTGTCCCCCGGCTCCACCTCTCCCCCTCTGTCTTGGGGTTCCCAGAGCACAGGGATGCACCTGCTCAACCATCCCGGGGCCAGGGAGGGGGCGGCGTCTCTTCTCAGGGCGGAGGGAGGGAGGGAAGCTAAGCAACACTGCACCGCTCTTGTCAGTCTCCCAAATATGTCCTCCGCATGGAAGCCGGGACGGTCACCCCACTTCCTGCCTGGAAGCTGTTCAGTGTTTTCTAAGGGACGAAGACGGAACCCAGGCGCTGCCCCAGGTCCTTCGACCTCAGCCATCTCCTGTCTCCAGCCCCACACCGGGCAAGTGGCTGTTCCCGGCTCCTCCTCATGGTCCAACAGGGTCACCAACGGGCCATGGATCCCTCCTGGACACCCCCACCCCACCGTGTCGCTGGGTCATGGCCAGCCTGGGCTGTCTCAGGGCTGTCTCCATTCTACCTGACATCTCCAGGAGATTAAGTCTCATCTGTGTGTTCACATCGGGGCCCCTCAAGCTAATGAGGATGAGGAAGGGGCTGGGGAGGAAGGAGAAGAGGAGGAAGAGGAAGAGGAGAAATATGGAGGATGGAAGAGGAGGAGGAGGAGGAGGAGGAGGAGGAGGAGGAGGAGGAGGAGGAGGAAGGACCAGTGGGGCCCCCAGGTCCTCCCATGCTCAGAGGCCAGTGCTCAGAGGTCGGGGACTGTGTGGAAGACTCACGTCTGACTCAAATCTGCATCTTGGGCTACCGGATCGCGACAGAAAGGTGGGCTTGGCGGACAGAGGCTGCTGCTTGTCCCTGGGCAGCGGGATGTGTTCACCAATCACAGAGCAGCGGTCAGCGGAGCCCTCGGGACCTGGCCGGGGACGTGGACACGGGGCGGGAAAGGAGGCGGAAACATCACACGTTGCCCTTGCCTTTCCCGGGTGCCTCTCCCTCCTCCACCTCGGCCTTTCAGGTCCTCTTTGGGGTGCCGCCGTCTTCATCCCTTCCGGTCTGACCCCAGCCCCGCCCCCGCTTGTGTGCGGTGCCTGGGCTTACAGGAGGATGTGCGCGCTGTTCAAGGGCAGGGCCGGCCTGTGCTGTGCTAGGTTCTGCACTATTCACCCTGCAAAGTGCTTACACGGGGTGTGCATGCACCGTGTACGTGCCGGGTCAGCCTGTGCTGGGCTGAGTTCTAACCAGCGGGGACTGCGTTGTGCTTACAGGAGGGTGTGCCCGTTGTGCCGGTGCAGACTGATCGGGTGCTGAGCTAAGTCCTGACTGTGGGTACTGCGTGTGTTTGAAGGTGTGCACACCATCCATGTGCAGGACCAGCCCACGCTGTGCTGAGTTCTAACCAGTGGGCGCTGCGGTGCGCTTGCAGGAGGGTGTGTGCGTGCTGTGTTTTATGGTGGGGTGTGTGCAAACTCTGCAGGTGCAGCGTCAGCCTGTGCCGAGCTAATTCTAAACTGTGGTTACTGCCAGGTTCTTTTTTTTGCAGTTCTGGGGCATTGAACCCAGGGGCATGCTACCTCCAAGCTACACCCCCAGCCCTATTTTTTTTATTCTTTATTTTGAAACAGGGTCTCACTAAGTTGCAGAGGGCCTCACTAAGTAGCTGGGGCTGGCCACTGTGAGGTTCTTACACGAGGCATGCGCACACCATGCAGGCGCAGGGTCAGCCAGTGCTGCGCCACGTCCCGCCCTGGGGCTGCTCACCCCCTGCTCCGCCAGGTCTCTCCCTTGCCTCTCTTTCCAGTCAGCCTGGCCGGGAGGTGGGGAGGCGGGGAGGCCGGGAGGCTGGGAGGCGGGCAGCCTCCTTTCCCCACCATCCACGCTTACCTTTGCCGAGGGTGGTGGCAAGGCCATTCACGTAGGGCGGGAGCGGCTTGCCGGGGGCGCAGGGCACTTGGAGGGAGCCCACCGAGCCGCCCAGCAGGTCTATCTTCCCCGCGTGCTGCCGGAACTTCTCCAGGTCCCGGGACAGCCGGTTGAACTGCTCACTTTGCGTCCTGCATTTCTCTTCCAGCTCGCGGACCTTGGACTGCAGGGCAGAGGCAGGACGGGGTCAAGTGGGTGGCAGGTGGGGGGGGGCGAGGGTGCACAGTCCTGTGTGTGTGTGTGTGTGTGTGTGTGTGTGTGTGTGTGTGTTTCGTGCGTGTCAGGGACTGCCTCCTACCCATAGGGCAGCGGTACATGATCTCCTCTGCCTCCCTCGGCTCCTGGCCACCCTGAGAAGTCGCAGGTGCCAAGAAGCCCCACAGGGCACAGCTTGCAGCCACCCTGGACCATGCGCCTCGAGGTTGGCGCACGTCACGGGGGCCGAGCTCCGGAGTGTGAGGGCCTGACTCAGCGCAGGCTCAGGAGCAGCCCAGCTGCTAACCCACAGGTGCAGTGCGTTCTTGTGGGGTGCCTGCCCCCCAGGGCTGCAGAACCCCCAGAAGACCCCGCTTCTGGCGATACGGGGGAATTTCCATCTGTTGGGCCGGGTTAGCAACGTCGCCGCCCCTTGCCGACATCGGGGAGACCACTGTGGAGCCCCGGGGAAGGCCAGAGTCCCCCCTCTCCCTGGGGGACACACACGGGGGAGGGAAAGGGCCGCCCAGCGAGCTCTCTCCTCAGACAGGGAAGGCCTGGCCAGCTGCTGCCCATTCAGCTCTTGGGTTAGGGGTTGCAGGGAGGTGGGGACCCATCTTCCTCCCCGCCCACACCCCTGCTTCCTACCAGCACTTGTTTCTGGCCCACCTCCAGGACAGACCCCGAAGTGCCCAGACTTCACGCCCTGGTTCCCTGGAACACCCTCGTGCCCGGCACAGAATCCTCTTAGATTCTGGTAACGCTCGGTAAACATTTGCCAAATCCATGAAAGAGGGGAGCCCTGGGGTGGTGCGGGCCTCGCGTTCCTGGGGAAGGTGGGTCGCTTGCTCCGTCTGCGCCCAAGCACTGTCTCCTTGGACCCTGGGGCGCCTGGGGAAATCCTGTGGGTGCTGTTATTAATTCCGGGGACATCTGTCCCCCGCTGAAATGTCAGGCCAGGAGGGCAGGCTTTTGCCTCCTGGGTTCCTGCCGCATCCCCAGCTCTAGGCCCAGACATTGGCGCCGAGTCCGAGCTCAGTAGATGCGTGTTTCAATCGAGGCAGGGATAATTTGCAGTCAATCAGAGCTTGGCGACGAGCAACCACTCCTCCGCTCCTCCGCTCCCTCTCCCTCCGCCGTCTCCCCCACCTTGGGCATCTCAGCAACTTCATCCAGAACAAAGTGCTATTTATGTCTCAGATCCTGGGCTTCTAAAAATAAACCCAACAGACCCCAAGCCTATAATTAATTTCTTCAATTCATTAAAGGAAAAAAAATCCGCAGGATTCTTCGTTTTAAAAAGCTGAATGAGTCCTGGCCAGGCACGCTGTCTCCGCCGAGGAAGGCGCAGGATCCTCCAGCCTGGGGCGCCGGGGATGGCGATGTCGGGTTCCCTGGGCCGGGGGCTCGGGAGCCGGGCTCAGCCCTTCAGACAGAGCCGGGGGGTCCTGCGCGGGCAGTGGGGCTCCACCAGGACCTTTACTGCGGGGCGACAGGTCGCCATGCTGAGATCCTACGGGGCGCCGTCCACACACATCAGGAGGGTTGCACTGCCCGAGGGCGAGGCGGGCTGCATCCCATCCCCCTGGATGCCTCCGGCGTGCTAGTGACTATGCCAGTGCTGTGGGGAGACAACCAACCATCCCCCCGGCACCAGCAGTGGAGAAAAGGATAAGTTAGAAGCACTCAGGGCCTGAGGACTGCCTCCGGTCTGTGCACCATCCGGCCCGAGAGCAGCAGGCGTACAGACATCTATGGAAGCCCTTTGCTGCCGTCTCTCTCGGGAGCTCCAAGGCTGTGTCTCTAAGTCGTCCTGACACCGACGCCGAGGGCCCTCTGGCCGGTGGCTGGCCCTCAACTGAGCGTCCATGGCGCTGCATGGGAGAGCAACTAGCTGCGCACAGAGCTGGACTGCGCGGAACCGACGGAGCCCACAGCGGCAGTGCGGGACGCACCTGCCGGCCACAGCTCCCTCCGTGTCTGCCTGCGTGGGCAGGTCCTGCGCCTCCTGCTCAGGGTACATCCCGGCCACCGGGGAGTGGCTAAGCCTCCCCTTCCATCTTCTCATCCTCTCCCTGACCCCTCTGGGCATCGGGGAACCGGCGCCAATGGCAGGCAGCACGCCATTCCGGAGACCCTGGCAGCTTCCCGTGAGCCAGTGGTCATCGTGGAGGGACCCAAGGAAGTCTCAATCGCGCCCGGCCAGCCCTCCTCGGGAGCCTGCAAGGGCATCACCCCTGCCCTGGCGAGGTGGCGCCAGGGAGCTTGGACTTCAGCGGGATTCCGCCCCTTCCTCTGGGAGACCCAGTGGCCAGCAGTTTAACGGCATGTGCCTCAGTTTCCCCCCGGCTGTCCTGAAGCGTGAGCAGGACGTGCGTCATCTCTCAGAGGTGCCAGCACACAGCACGTGCTCCCTCCGCATCGCTGCAGACCTTTCCTCTTGCCTCTTGGTTTTGCTAGAACTTTCTATCAGCACCAAGGAGGGGGCCCCCGGCGCGCGGCTCTCCCCGCCCTTCTGCTCCCGGGTTTGTTCAGTCTGGAGACACTTAGCTCTGTGGCCGTAACTCTGGAGGATGTTCATCTTTTCTGGGTTCCCCCTGCCAGCCCAGAGGACTCGGCGCTGGGGACCTGACCCTCGTCCTGGCAGATGTCACCCGCCGTCACCACCTGCTGGCCACCGCTCATCAGGAAGTGGGGCCGGGAGTCACCGGCGGGGCTAGATCTGCTCGTGCAGGGTGTTGCGAGGGTTCCTGGGTGGACTCCGACCTATCCCGATGGGCAAGGCAGGGATCCTTCTCCTCAGCAGCCTCTTCTGTCTCCACTGTCACTTTGGTGACTCCTCCTCCCAGGACACGGGTACTTAGACGTGAGAACTGCTCTTCCGTGATTTTACATCCAAGTCTCCGTCCAAACTCCGGGGTTATGTAGGTGGGTTTGAAGATGGGGAGGGAGGGAGTTCTGATGGCTTGAGTCTGATAGCCCCTCCTTCCCGCAGCTGGCCGAGGCTTCCCCCAACACTGCCCGACCCCAGCTGCATAAAACCCTGGCCTCTGCCTGACCCCAGAGGCCCCTTCCGAGAATCTGCTATCCAACCAGGAGACACGGAAACTGCCGATCCCCGCCCGCGCCCCACCTTGAGCGTGCCTCTCTAGTGCTAGAAAGACCGTCTTCTCTGAGCTCCTTCTCCAGGGACAGCTCAGCACGTCCTGCACCCCGGGGGCAGCTGGACAGGCCCAGCCTGCGAGGAGAAGCAGCTCGCTGTTGGCTCAGAGGGACGGGACAGGACAGCGTAACACTCGAGGCAAGCCTTGCGCTGTGAATTCTGATGACCCGGCTCACCTAGTCAGCCGTCTGCCCGAGGGCGGAATCATCCTAGCAATTCTCCCCCCAGCCCTTCCTTCCTCCCCACCCCCAGGTCATCTGAATTCACAGGACAGGCCTGGCTGTGACAGCGCTGGCAGAAAACGGGAAAACACCGTGAGCGCTGGGCCGGCCGGACGTGTCAGAGAGAACCACACTTTGTACTCCCAGCAAAACCCCGCGCAGCAGAGGACGCCTGGAGAGGGAGCCTCAAGGGGCCCATGTGGCCAGAAGGAGGCAGGACCCAGCCGGCCCAGGGCTCACGGCTGCCCGCGCAAGAGGGCCGGATGGAGTTGGGGAAAAGCCACTCGCTGGGGTACCTGCATGCTGTCCAGGGCGTTCTGGGCGGAGAGCCAAGCAAGCCAGAGTCACAAAGAGACGTTGTGAGTAAAAGGGACAGTCCTCGGCGCAGACACACAGCTGTCTCCCTTGTCCACCCCGAGGTGCCCTTGGTATGGCCACTGTTCAAAGTGCGCCGTCGCCAGACGGGTACCTCGACAGTGCCGGGTCACCGAGAGACCGGATTAGGGTGCAGAGTGCAGCTTGGGAAGCCGGGGGAATGCTCCGGCGACCATGCTACCGGCAGCTCTGCGAGTGAGTGCAGGCCGGGGCCACAGCTCCAGGGGGAAGAGCAGGCCAGTGCCGACAGAGCAAGCAAGGGAGGGGGCGGGCGTGCAGGCGCACGGAGCTAGTGTCTCCAGGGTCCTGAGCCATTCATCAAGCTCATTCCTCCTGATATTCATTAACTAATGGGTGCTTTGGAAAAAATCGATTTGGGTCTTGAAGACGATTCTGGCGGCGCCTTTCCCCGCCCCCCCAGGGAGGAATAGATGTTGAAAGGCAACGACAGGGGTCCCGGGGATTCTGTTTTCAGTGGCAGCTGCCCCCCCCCCCCGGGGATGCTGAGACAAGGCCATCTGGAGGAGGGCCAGCGCGACCTTTATCTGCGGGGCCTGGCGTTCCTCGCAGCGCGGGCAGCAAGGAGGAGCCACGCTGGAGCCATCCTGCATGCCCTTGTTGGGTGCAGGTGAGGGGGGCATTTGAGGGGGGCAGCTGCTCCCTGTGCACAAAGGATGTGGGCAGCCGAGGCCTCTGGGGTTGAGTGTCACCTCTCTCTGTGTGCAAAGAGCCTGGCATGGGACCGAGAGCCGGGGACAGGAGCCACTACTCCCCAGTCGCCAAGCAGCTGCAGGGGGCCGAGGTGGCTTCCGTAGGTACGAGGCTGGCACTGACCACTGTGACGGCCAGGCCCTCCTCTCCCTGATCCTGCAGGTGCCTCCCCGGGAGTTAGTGGCATGGCTTAGAAGCGGGCCCCGCAGCCATCCGCAGAGGACAGGGGCAAATCCTGGGAAAATCCTGAGGGTCCCTGCTCCCCGATTTCTACCCAAGAGCTCTGGCCGGCTCTGACCGTGCTGTGGGCTCCACGAAGGGTTGCTTCACCTCTCTGTGCCTCTGCCTCCCCCTGTGCTGAGATGGAAACAGACTGGCATCTCTCTCTCCCTCTCTCTCTCTCTCTCTCTCTCTCTCTCTCTCTCTCACACACACACACACACACACACACACACACACACACACACACGTCACTGTGAGGATGTGAGAGGCCGCACGAGCGGCGTCTAGTAACTGTGCACAGTAGGCGCTTCATACAATGGCTGCATTATTTCTGCCAGGCTCTATGTGACCCCCCGCCCAGCCTCGCCCCCCACCCCCCAAGGAGAAAGCAGCACCTCACTTACCTCTAGCAGCTGGACAGCACCTTCATGCTCTTTCTTAGCTTCAACCTGAGCCTTTTTGGAACAGAGAGAGAAAAACAGACAGTGTTTGAAGGAGGAGGGAGGAGGGAGAGGGAGGAGGGAGGAGGGAGGAGGACTCCGCTCGCTGTCGGGGGTGCCCACAAGCTTCTGGTCTCCAGGAAGCCCCCGAGTCCTAAGGGGCAGGGACATGGGTGCTGGGCTCAGGGGAGAGGGTTTGGGTTGGGTTTGTAGCAGAGAAAGGACCAACCGGTGGGGCTCGGCCAGGCCTGAGGGTAGGCGGTCCCCACCCTGCTCCTGGGAAGGGTCTCCGTGCAAGGCTGAGCCCGGAACAGCCTCCTTTCCCGGCATCCTTCACTGCTTGGGAAACTAGACGTAATCCTGTGAACCTGATCCGGAATGGCTCAGGGTCCTAGATCCCGCTAGCCCTCCCGCTCCCCGAGAAGCACCATGGATGGGGGTCTTGCACCTCCAGCAGCTGCAGAGCGGGGGGACCCCCTCCCCAAAACCCAGAAGCAGCAAAGCCTTCTGTTCCACAGAAGGAGATGGCGTACAAGTCTTGCAGAAGCTCCTCGGGGTGGCTCGCGGCCCTGGCTCGGGGATAGTTCATGGGAAACTGGAGCGGTGCCATTCATATTTCTTATCTTCTCAGAACCTGCAGCCCCAGCCCCATGTTGATCTCTCCCGGGGAGAGCCCCTGAGTTCACTGGGATCCACCCTCCCCTATACTGAGGAAATGCGTCCAACCCCCAGATTCTCAGGGGTTGGTTTATTCTCCGGGCCTGTGGTCTAAGTTGAGCGACGGTCCTTCGCCGGGGAGTGCTGGGAGACAGGGTGACCCCTTTCCTTTTGCGTGTAACCTGAGAGGGTCAAGGTCAGAGCAGCAGCAGCCATTATGCCACCATGAGGAGCCAGGGCCCGCCGCATGCAAGCCCAGAGAGAAGCCAGCCCAGAGGAGGGCAGAAAGAAAGGGGCTGAAGGTATTGGGGATTCAGCTGTGTCTGGGACAGCTCATTTGAACCCTGGATCTAGCCATATCTGAAGTCCGATTTTTCTGCTATTCGTAAGGGCAAGATTTCCTTCTGGGTTATCTGTCATTTGAAATCAATGATATTGATGAATACCATTATCTGCCATTAAGAACATGATGGCTTGAGCTGGGCGTGGTGGTGCACGCTTGTAATCCCAGCATTCAGGAGGCTGAGACCAGAGGATCCGGGTTCGCAGCCAGCCTCAGCTACCTAGTGAGGCCCTCTGCAACTTAGTGAGATCTGGTTTCAAAATAAAGAATAAAAAATAGGTCTGGGGGTGTAGCTCGGAGGTAGAATGCCCCTGAGTTCAATCCCCAGTACCTAAAAAAAATAAAAAATAAAAAATAAAAAAAGAACATGATGCCTTTTATTGTGGTACTGGGGATTGAACCATGGGCATGTTCTACCTCTGAGCTACCATCCTTGGCCCTATTTTATTATTTTGATTTTTGAAACTGTCTCACCGAGCTACAAAGGACCTTGCTAAGTTGTTGAGGCTGTCCTCAAACCTTCGATCCTCCTGTCTCAGCCTCCCCAAGTCCTGGGATTGCAGGCGTGCTCCACCACACCCGGCTACAATGCTGCCATTTTAAAGATGGGGAAAAGGGAGCTCAGAGGGAGTCGGGCTAAGGTTGCACTGTGGGGCTGAAAAGACCAGCACCTTGGGCCCCTGTCTGTACCTCTCGCCACATCATGTACCCACCAAACCAAGCCCCAGACGTTCCCAAGGCAGGAAGCGCTGCCCTTCCTAAGAGGAGTGTTTTCTGACGCTACGGTGCGCCTGCGTCTTAAAATTCGAGCACTAATAAATAATCCGTGTGCTGAGTTGAAACTGACATTTAGTATTCTCAGTTTCTCGGGACCCGCTTTCTCCGGGCGCCTGGAGGAGAATCCTCGCCGGGCTGCCCACCGTCGTGAAGAAGCAAGTGAACGTTATCCTCGCAGCTTCTTTCTGCTCTCGGGATTGCGTGTGGGTTGGGGAAGGAGGGAAGAACTTGGCTCCCGGGCGCAGACTAAAAGGAGAGCGGGCCCGCGATTTCCACAGACCCTGCATTTCATTCACACGTATTTCCCAATGAGGGCTTTGAGCGTCCAGCAACAGAACCCGGCGCGGTAATTACACCATTCTTGAATTTAGCTCAAGCGCCGGGTGCTTAAAATTGTTCCTTTCAAAGCACCAGGCAGCAAGTGTGATGATAAATTGCAAAATAGAAAAAAAAGAAAGAAAGAAAAAAAAAAAAAAAAGACAAGCGGCCGGGAGGGGAACATATAGGAATTATATAAATAACACCGCCATTGAGCGGAATCAAAGATAGCTTTCAACTGGCAGGATTAAAAAATAATAATAATAACAACAACAAAAAGAAACTGGGTGGCAGGCGGGAGCAGCTGAGCCAAGCTGGAAGCAGTGACTTGGTTTCCGGCTTCGGATGAAAATCAGGAGTTTATATTCTCGGGCAACTAGCAAGCCGGACCATTTGGACAATCAGAATAGAATGTTAAATTTAACAGTTAAAATTGGCAGTTCTTGCAAGACCTCAGCGGCGCAGAGCGAGTGAGAGGAAGGCTCATTTGGAGCACTACCCCGCCCCCGCCGCTGCTATCCTGCAGGAAAGCACGCCCTTCCCCAACACAGGACTCCTGCTAACAGTGTTCATGGTCCATGCATGCCCGGAGAAGGCACCTGGCTAGCCTGGGAAGGATCAGCTGTCCAGGGAGGAAGCAGCCATGGTTTCAAGAGAGACGTACTAGCCCTGCATGGTGGCCCACGCCTGTAATCCCAGTACTTGGGAGGCTGAGACAGGAGGATCACAGGTTCGAGGGCAGCCTCAGCAACTTAGCGAGACCCTCAGCAACTTGGCAAGGCCCTGCTTCAAAATAAAATAAGAATAAGAATAAGAAATAAAAGGACTGGGGTTGTAACTCAGAGGTAGGATGCTCCTGGGTTCAATCCCCAGTACCACCAAAAGAGAGAGACAGACACAGGCTCACATAGAACAAGAACCACCCCCGCACCCTGGCGAATAGGCTGGGATAAAGGGTGTTGGTTAGGATGAAATCGGCAAGGGCCATTCATTGGTATTATTTAGATTGATCCCCATGGAAGCCAGGCGTGGTGGCACATGCCTGTAATCTCAGTACTTGGGAAGCTGAGACAGGAGGATTGCAGATTTCGAGGTCAGTCTCGGCAATTTAGCAAGGCCCTCGGCAACTTAATGAGACCCTGTTTCAAAACTTAATAACAAAATTAAATGGGGCTGGGGGTGTAGCTCAGAGGTAGACTGCCCCTGGGTTCAACCCCCAGTATCAATCGATTGATCAGTCGATCGATTGATAAGCCCTTGGAGAAAGTGGATGAGATTTTCAGGACCGGATCGAGGGCTGGAGCTGGGCCCTGGCTGGGCTTTGGGTGCGTTCCCCGAGCAAGCTGGGGAGCCCCGGAGCACACCGAGGAGAGCCGGCCGGGCCCGTGCCCACCCGGGACCTCCACACCACAGCGAAAGTCGCCACCTCCAGGGGAGACTCGAATTCAGCCAAAGCTTGAATTACACGCCGCGAGGCGGATGCCCCTTCTCTTAGCGAATGCCTCACAGTTCAGTAGCAGCTTTGAAACAGGAGGAAAAAAAAACCTCAGATCACAGGCAGCGGAGGATTATTTAAGCCACGGTAGAAGGACGGTCAGATCTGCAGCTGAATTCCGAGCTTGGAGAAAGCCTTCTCTCGTCCCCACTAGTGCTGTGGGACAGGGCGCAGGCTGCCCAAGCCCAATGCCTCAGACAGCAGAGGGCGCTCCGACTCCAGGGCCACCGAGGTCCTAGAAAGAGCTGGCATCGGGGAGGGCCCCGCCCCCTTTGTTGCTGCTGTTTATGGTACTAGGGATCAAACCAGGGGCATTCTAATCTGAGCTCCACCCCCAGCCCTATTTTATTTTATTCTGTTTCTTTCGAAACAGGGTCTCACTAAGTTGCAGAGTGTCTCGCTAAGTTGCTGAGGCTGGCCTTGAACCTGCTATCCTCCTGTCTCAGCCTCCCAAGTACTGGGATTACCAGTGTGTGCCACCATGTTCAGCTCCGCTTTATTATTATTATTATTATTATTTTAAGCAGGGTCTCACTAAGTTGCAGAATGCCTCACTAAGTGGCTAAGACTGGCCTTGAACCTGCTATCCTCCTGTCTCAGCCTCCCAAGTACTGGAATTACCAGTGTGGGCCACCATGGTCTCACTAAGTTGCAGAGGGCCTCACTAAGTGGCTAAGGCTGGCCGAGAACCTGCAATCCTCCTGTCTCAGCCTCCCAAGTACTGGGATTACCAGCGTGCACCACCACGCCCGGCTCCAGCCCACTTTTAACCTTGGGCTCCCTGTCTGAGCCATACGAAGAGTCTGCAGCCTGTTTTCATAGTCACTCGACCTGCATTGGTGAATTCAAATCCAGGATCCTGTTTCTGAGCACGCACAGGGCTGGGCTGACGCTCCCCTGCCCTCGGCTTCCTTCCTCCCGTCCTCCCCCCACCTTGAGCACCTCCGCTCCCCCAGCACCTGCTGGGCACCTACTGTGTGAAGACCGTGCCCTGGGGTGCAGACCCTCCGCCCCTGGTGCCAGGAGAGGAACCAACAAGAGGCACATTTGGGCACCATGCCGCGGGTTCCCTGCGCCCATGCCCGCGGGGAGTAGGGCCTCCTGGGTGCAGACTTCCATGACAAAAAAAACAAGCCGGTTCTGCCATGACCCCAGCGGCTCCAGAGGGGCTGGTTTGGGGCACAGCCAAGGAGCAGAGAGATGGCGTGGCTGGTGCGTGGGATGCACGGGCGTAGCAGCGTGGGTGCAGGTGGGCGGCTTCCTTCCCAGGGGCTCCGTCTTGGCACCCCTGGTCTCTGCCTCTCTGCACTGCTAACACACAGCGCTCAATAAGTGCCGGCTGCAAAGATGAAGTCAGGGCCAGCGCCCGTTCTCATGGGGAAGCCGGGGTCGCCCATGGACGGGCAGGGCCCTGCCGTAGCTGCCTTTCCACGCTGTGAGCCTTGTCTCTGCCCAGCTACCGGACAGCACGGCAGGCAGGACAGTCTTGCCTAACCCACATTTCCAAGAAACAGTCTGAGAAGGAAGGATAAACAAAGAAGTCCTATCCAACCAAGCTACCACTCCATGCTATCTGTTTTCTGCTTGGTGCTTGTCATCTTTCAAGCTTAATTGGTTTCTTTATTTACTTCTTCCTTTACTTCTGTTCTGTGAGGGCAGAGGCCCGGGCTCCCTGGATGCTCTCCCCTTTTCTGGCACCAGCTGAGTGGCTGATACGGCCACCCGAGTTTGCTGAATGACTGGATGAGCACACATGCCACCGGACAGACAGACGCCCAGGGCTGAGTCAACTGGAAAAATGAACCCGGGGAAGAGTCTGCCTGTCTCATTCCACTCAACACTGTCTCTCTCTTTAACACTTAAAAAAAAAAAATCAGGGTTTCTAAGAGATTACAGATTTGGCACATTCCTATTGCCTCCGTCTTTTCTTCATCCCACAGATGAAGCATCAGTGTGTCCAAAATAGAGATAATGATGAACTCGGGGAGAGGAAAAAAAAAGGACAGGAAATTGGATAAAACACAAGAGAGATCTTGGGGGCCGGATAATAGTCGCTGCTGGCTTATTTTCCTCGGCATCGGATACTTGGTAAATATAACTCTGGGCCCTCAGAGGATGCCCTGCGGAGGTCAGTGTCCTGCTGTCCTTACCGGACCACGGTCCCATTTCTACAGCGCCTGATCTGTCGCAGACCGACCCGGGCTTGGGAGGAGGGGACGGGGCTTCCAACTTGCAAAGACAGAATGCAGATCCCACGGGGAGGGCCGTCGGGCCAGACGCAGAGGAGAAGAGCAATGGTTCTGCCTGCGACCAACAATACTCCTTCCAGATAACATCTCAAGAAATATTGCTTCTCAGTGCGCCGGCCAACTCCTTATGACAGGAACTGGGGCCGTGACGCCCCCCCCCCCTCGCCACCGGCTTAATGAAATCCACCCCTGACACCAGGTCTCGGTCGACGGTCGGTCGACGGTCGGGGAAAGGGTATCACAAGTCATCCATCAGCTGCTAAGAAACTCCGGCGGAGAAAAGGCAGGGCCAGTTCTGATCTGCAGGCCGGTTGGGAGCGAGGGCTTGCTTAACTCAGAGATCAGAGATCAGAGGCCGAGGGGTGAGGGGCCAGGCGGCCGCAGACCGGCAACCTGCACCGGCAGTCATACCCCTGCCGGGTGGCAGCCTCTCACCAGCCGGCGAGGTTAGCTCTGGCTGCCCGAGCCCGCTGCCCTGCGGGAGGAGGGACTCTTCAAGAGGGGATGACTCTCAGGTCTCTGTGTCCCTGATCCTCAGGGGGGTCCCGGCCCCTTGTTCCTACCCGCTTGGTCAGGATGGTGACGGCAACCCAGCCTGGCTTCCCGAGCCTCACCCACCGCAGCTGCCCTAGAGGACACACCTCGGTCCTTCCCCTTTCCCTGCCATCCTCTCTCTCTCTCTCTCTCTCTCTCTCTCTCTCTCTCTCTCTCTCTCTCTCTCTCCTCTCTCTCTCTTCCCCTCCCCTCCCCTCTCCATCTCTGAGATACTGAAGATTGAACCCAGGAACACTCTACCTCCGAGCTACACCCCCAATCCTGTTTTCTTTTTTATTCTGAAGCAGAATCTCACTAAGTTGCCAATGGCCCCCTCTCTAAGTAGCTGAGGCCGGCCTTGAACCTGCGACCCTGCTGTCTCAGCCTCCCAGGAACTGGGATTACAGACGTGTGTCATGGCGCCCAGCCTCCTCTTCCTCTTCTCTCTCTTGATCTCACTGCCTTCCTCTCTTCTTTCCTCCTCTCTCTCTCTCTCTCTCTCCCGCTCTCATTAACGAGTCCTTGCTATAAATATCGCCCTGCAGCTTGATTTGCTCACTTAATAACACGTCACAGAAATAGCAGATATAAACCAAAGTTTTCCTTTTAATGGTGTCATATTGGGCCCTGCTCTGAAGACACCGCAAGCCTCACAACCAGAGGCCCGGGAAAGGTTGTCAATTTAACTCTGTTCCCATACACTCACACACACACACACACACGCACGCTCACACTCATTCACACACTCACACTCACACTCTCACTCACATGCTCACTCACACACCAGACTCACACTCACACACACACTCACTCACACACTCACTCACACACTACACACACTCACACACACACACACGCTCACACTCATTCACACACTCACACTCACACTCTCACTCACATGCTCACTCACACACCAGACTCACACACACACACTCACTCACACACTCTCTCACTCACATGCTCACACTCACACACCAGACTCACACACTTACGCTCACTCATACTCACACACACACACTCATACACTCATGTTCACACTCACACACCACACAGACACACACACACACTCCAGGACCTGGGGCCCGCATTTCCCTCGCCCGCCCGGGCTGGGGTGGCGGGACAGCTCCTGTGTCTTCTCTCTGCTGCGTGCCCGGTGCCGCAGGCCTCGTCCGCCCCACCCCTGCCTGCGCGCCCCTCCCTGCCCAAGTCTCCCGCCTTGCCTCGGCCGTTAGCGCTTCTCCCTTCATTAACGCACTGCGGGACGTGGCTTCCAGTCACCCTGAGAGAATCCAGGGGGAGCAGAAAGCTCTGGCCCCTCGTGTGGGAGGAGGGGGGGGGAGCACTGCAGCTGCGAGGCCGAGGGGAGCGGCCCCGGTCCTCCAGCCCCCGCCCCACCGCCCGCCGGCCCAGGCTCACCTTCTGCAGAAGTTCGATTTCCTGCTGCTTGGCGTTGAGAACAGCCAGGGCCTGCTCATGCTCCAACTCCAGCTGCTGCCTCCGTTCCGCAGCCTCACGCATATGCTGCGGGGACAGGGAGCCCCTGAGCACTGCCCGGAGCCTCCCCTCCGTGCCCCGGACCGATCCTCAGGGAGGCAGAGGGAGTGGGGGAGCCCGGGCCCAGCAAGCCCCCCGCCCCGCCCCGCCCCACACTGTTGCTTTTTATATTTTCATGGCAGATTCACAGCATCTGAGCAAAGCACCAGGTTCCCAGGCAAAGGGGAATTTACACTCCCCCCACCCCCCAGAATGCAGAAAATGCTCTCTCAGCTGGGTGTGGTGGCGCACACCTGTCATCCCAGTACTTGGGAGGCTGAGACAGGAGGATTGCAGGCTGGAGGACAGCCTCAAAAATGTAATGAGACTCTCAGAAACCTAGTGAGACCCTTCAAACATGAGCAGGTTTGGACTGGGGGGAGGCGGCGGGTATACTGCTAACCTGGCCCGCCTGAAGCCCTGGGCTCCATCCCCGACGTGGCCAAAGTTATCGAAGAAAAAAAAGGGATAGCATTCAGAAACAGCAGGGTTCCACCATATCTGCCACCTGGGGACCAGGAGAGGAAGGAAATCTAAGCTGTTCCCTTCCCACAGACACTGGTGGTCACCAGCCTCTGTCTCTGCACACCTCCCCGGTGACCCCTGAGGATCAGGAGCAAACCCCTCGTTGTCAGGCAGGGGACCCAGCACCTCCTCTTCTGCTTGGTTTGAGCATTTATGCATCGTTTTGCAATTTTATAGACGTGTGTGTGTGTGTGTGTGTGTGTGTGTGTGTGTGTGTGTGTGTGTGTATGGTGTACTGGAACTGGAACCCAGAGGCATTCAGCCTTCAAGCTACAACTCTAGCCCTATTTTATTTCTTACTTGGAGACAGGGCCTTGCTAGGTTGCTGAGAGTCTCACTACGTGGTTGAGGCTGTTCTCGAGCCTGCGATCCTCCTGTCTCAGTCTCCCAAGTACTGGGACAGCAGGCGTGCGTCACCGCGCCCAGCTATGGATTTTTAAACTTATGAATGCTACTTAGTTGGAGCGTCTTCAAGGACTGTCGCCCTCAGGAGTCTCGAGCATAGAGCACGCCTCTGCAAGAAGGCAGTGACATCATTCCCGAGGCTGCCCCCCAACACCCCAGGAGCCAGAGGAAGCCGGGCAGGTGGGCGCAGGAGGTCCCTGCTGCATGGACGGAGAGGGCAACGGCACAGAGAGGCACCTGTGTTCCTCTGATCCGGCCCCACTCCACCACCAAATGTTCCTTTGTCCTGGGAAATATCTTGGAGAGGATCCATCTTGACCAAGGACAGAAAGGTGTCTGTTCCTCCTCGGGCAGGGCCCGTGTGGCTTGGTGAGTTAGGTTGCTTGTTTGCATTCAAATGTCTGGCTTGGGTGTGGCGTCTGGGGCAGCAGCGACCTCTGCGTCCCCTCTGCTGTCTCCAGGAGTCCTCCCAGAGCACTCCGCTGCTCAGTTCTGCCGGGAGCTGTAATCACCCTACCGACACGCGGCGGTTTCACCGTTGCCATAGGAACGCTCGCAGGAACCCAGGATGCTTGGAAAAATGGAACAACTCCCCCAAAACGAGCAAAACCCCAGGCGATGAACGTGGCGCCTTGGTCAGGGACTACAGACTGTTCACACCAGGGCTAGGAAGGGTCAGTGCCTTGGTCTATGGGCAACAGGACACACCTGGACACACGGAGCCATCCCCTGGCACCCAGGGAGGGCGTGCAGGACCCCAGGGACACCACAGCCCTCGGACACGCACGCCCCTTGCATAGCATGGTGTAGCATTTGCAAATCACCTACGCAATCCTCCCAACACTTTAAACAATCTCTAGATGGTTTATAAAATACCTGATACACTATTAATAAATAACAACACTATCTGTAATGCTGTGCAAATAATTGGCGTACTATACTGTTCAGAAAATAATGACAAGAAAACGTCTACATGTTCAGTACAGTTGCCTTTGTGTGTGTGTGTGTGTGTGTGTGTGTGTGTGTGTGTGTGTGTGTGTGTGGCACTGGGGATTGGACCCAGGGAGCACTCTACCCCTAACCCTATTTTATTTTTTTATTTTTTAAACAGGGTCTTGCTAAGTTGCTAAGACTGGCTTTGAACCTGTGATCCTCCTGTCTCAGCCTCCCAAGTACTGGGATTGCAGGTGTGCACCACCACACCTGGCCCTTCCTTCCTTCCTACCTTCCTTCCCTCCTTCTTTCCTTCCTTCCTTTCTTCCTTTTGTTTTGTTGTTGTTGTTTTGTTGGGGTTTTGTTGTTTATCTGTCTGATCTGTGGTTTGTTGACTTCTCGGGTGGGAAACCCACAGATACTGAGGGCAACCCTGTCTCCAGGCACGAGGCTGCTGTTCCCCATGGACCCCTCCGGCCACCCAGTCTTGACACGTTGCTCTGTGTGTCCTGTGGAGCCGAATTGACCAGCTTGGGTAATCCAGCAGTTGCTAAAGGTTCTTTACAGCAGCCTTGACTTCCCCTCCAGCCCCTACCGCCTCACTGTGACCTTACAGACGAGCAGCCCAGTACATGAGGCGGGGTCGGGAGCCCTGGGACACGCCAGCCAGCAGAGCCCTGCAGGGGTCAGGAACGCTACACTCCCAGGAGCTTGGGGTGGCAGAGTCTCCCCCAAACACTGGCCTCTGACCAGCAAAGTGACCCAGGGCTCAGTCATCACAGAAACACACGCCCACAACCACATAGGTAAGTGAGAAGACGTTCCAACTGTGGGGGGGGGCTGCCAAGCCCACCCACTATCTCACGTAACACTGAGAACTTAGCACTGCGACCTCTACTTCACACCAGACCCAGGGAGGCTAACCAACTTGCTTAAGGCCACACAGCTAGAATAAGGCGGTGACGGCGGTGATGGCGGTGGCGGTGACGGTGGAGCTGGACGCCATAAACTCAAAGCCAAGTGCATGCCCCATTTCTGGTTTGGGACCACTGACCAGCAACCACGCTGGTCTTGAAACCCTAGGAAGGGTAGAAGAGCGTGTGGCCAGAAGACCCCCACCCCGGCCACCAGCCTGGTGTGGCTGCAGCGGGGCCAGCGCTGTCCGAGTGCGCCGTGGTCCCAGCTGATTTCCTTGCTTTGCTTATTCCGGAAGTGGGTGGCGCCGAAAGCAGCCTGCCTGCGTGGTCTTTATTAAGCACAGGGAGGGAACTTGCTAGTGGCAAGAGGGAGCTTTGTCCTTATAAAAGCCTCATCAGAAACTTTGACCAAACGTAGAAATTGCCCCGGGCGTGGGCTGCAGGCTCTGTGACTCTGGAGGCCTCAGGGGCATCGTGGGCCTCCTGCTTCAGCTGATCACAGGTCCGCTGGACTGAAACACCGGGATAAAGACAGTATTTAACTTCCTCACGCTGCTGAGCAAATAGGACGGCAGCATCAGAGGAGCATAAATAGCTGGAAACACAGATCCCTGGAGGGGTCAGCTGGAAACTGACAAGTCTACACCCATCTGGTGCTGCCCCGGTCTGCTCCCCATCTCCGTGAGACCTCAAGAGGCCTGACTCCACTCCCTTCCCCTCTGTCTCTGATGTCTCAGTCTATCTTCCTGCCTGTCTCCATCAGCTTTCCAAAACTCTTGACCACATGACTTGGAGGAAGATTTATTTGCTCACAGTTCCAGAGATTTCAGGGGTTCAGTCCATGCCAGCCTGGGTTATATCCTCACTCTAGCCTACCTAGGTGACCACCCAGTAAATCCATTACGACAGACTTATCCACTGATGAGATGACACCTCTCACTTGCTGTCTCCACATAGACGTGCCGAAGGCTCAGACTTAGGTCATCTGGAGTAGGATTCTTGATCTCCTTCCTTCAAAGAAAAACCTGAAGATTGCCTGCCCCGTCTCAGCAAAGAACACCATCACTCTCTCTCTGCAGATCCCAGACAGCCGCCCAAGGCCCGCCCTGGCCTGGCGCTCAAGGCCATCTCAGGTTTAGTGAGCAGGTCCAGGAGCACTCTAGTGCTGAGTACCCAGCACAGCCAAGCCGGGGGCGATCTTCCCAACAACCCAGAGGCTGTTTATTCCCACCAGCAGAGAAGGAAAGAGGCCCAAAGAGGTCAAGTAACTTATCCGGGGCTGCAGCATGTGCTAATACTCCCTGGACGTTCTGCAAGACAGCGCCTGCGAGGAGACCTTCCCGCAGGAGCTGCAGTCACTCCGCCCTCTCTGGGGTCCTCAGACCCTGGCGCTCCTGCCTCTGTCCCCTGCGTCTCTCCTGAGAGCAGCTCTTGCTGCCTCGCATGACTTCCAACATGCTGGCTTCCCCGGGGGGGGGGGGGGACAGGGACCTCCGAAGGAAGCTGGAGCTCCCCGGCTCCTACCCAAAGACAGAGTCCCACTCAACACCTTCCCCGGGCACGAGCCATTTTGCAGGGGCAGACTCCACATCTGAAACGGCACCGAGGATTATGCATGACTGCCTGTGGCAGGGTTTATTTTTAAAGCGGTGGTATTTATAGCCAGATGAGATGTCGACATTCACACCGGCGGGACGCTTAAGTAGCCTGCAAATAATGTGGAGGGGCGCTTCCCAAGAGGAAAGCAGGGCTGCAGAATCCCCTCCTCCTGAGATCCAAGGCGCCCTCCTCGGCTGTGGGCGGACAGAGAAGGGACAGAAGGGACTCGGCGGCCACCTGGGAAAGTCACGCTGCTGGGATCTGCGTGCTCGGAAGAAATAAAGAAGAGCTCCACACGCGGCACCCAGTGGGTCGCCCACGCCCAGCACCCGGTGAGGTCACGCGTGGGCGGAGTCTGCGTCTTTAAAACCCAGAGGGGACTTGCGCGCCTGTGCATGTGACATGCCATAGCTGCCGCCGCTGCTATCTTCAATGGCAGCGGATGTCCCATCCCATCTGCGCCTCAGATCCATTCATCAGAAAAGGGGGTGACGCTCATGCAAATTCTGAGGATCTGGATATATTTTAGCCAAAGTATCTCAGTTCCTCAAACTGGAAAAAGTCGTGGTTAGGAGCCTCGTGAAGCCTCTGCGCCTCCCTGGTCCTTCCTTTGGTCACGAGCCTCCCCCACAGGGTCTGTCCCCAGACGGACCTGAGCGTGCAGGGCAGAGACATCCAGCCGTAATGTCCAGGGATGCTTCCCTCTCTTGTTACACCCCACAGCTCCAGCCCCGGACCCTCTTTCAAGAGTCAAATTCTAAAAAGGGCTGGGGGTGCAGCTCAGAGGCAGAACACCCCCGGGTGTTGCCCAGTACCAAAAGAACTGAATTAGAATAGTTGTTTTAATGTGTGCAGCATTTGAAAACACTCTCAGGTGTTCCCAATGCCGCCGTGCCAGTTACACACCGTTAGAGAAGGCTCACGCACTGTCCTTGGCTAAACGGAATGATCAGGAGTAGGACAAGTGCATCAGTGACACCTGGACACAAAAGAAGCCAGCGTACGGAGGTGACCAACAGACTAATTGCCACTTCGGATGGACGCAGAGTGCTGCCGGCACAACTCCAAGGCGGTAATTACTCCACATTAACGTAAAAGGAGTGTTCCTCGTTGGCTGAATGTCTGGCCCCTCCGTCCCCGGTCATGTAAGGGACTTTGGAGACTCGGGCGGGTGAGGTCGTGCAATTTAGAGAGCGGCACCGCCCGCCCCGCCTTCTGAATGAAAAGATGCAAAGTCGGAGACCAAGCATAGAACTCCAACCCGAACGGGCTTCTGCCCTCACGCGCCACCCAACAGGGCCGAGCCCCAGCTGATGCTGGGCAGAGCCCCGGCCTGACCCCGGAGCCCTCTGCACCAAGCACCCGAGGCCACATGCCGTCTGCGACACACAGAGACCCCGGCTGTGTCCCTAACGCTCCATCACAGCCATCAGCCCCGTCCACCCAAGACGCTGACCAGCCCCCGTGACAATGGCTAGGCCCGCCCTGCTGCCCCCCCAAAACCAGCCGCTGGTCCCCTCCGCTCCGCCTGGAACACAGACCCAGCCGCTCCCCGCCCCGGGGGAAGCCGAGTCTATCTCAGCTGTCGCCCGGAGGGCTGCCCTGCTCTCCTCTGGTCTTGGGGGCACGAGCCTTCACACCGCTGAAACCAGGCATCCTGGAGCCACTCAGGCCTCCGGTAGCATCCGTGACAGGCTGATGGCTTGGGTCGCCCCGGTCCCTGCCTGCGCCCTCTGGCTGAGACATGGTTCCTGATAGCTAGAGGCAGAGTTCCTGTCTCCACATCTTGGAGCCGGCCAGCCAGCGGGACACAGGGAATGCGCATTGCATGGCCCCGATCTGGCTCGTCTGCTCTCGATCGTGACCCTGTCGTGCGGTGGTCAGGAGCCTGGAAGAAGGAGGGACCGCACCAGCCATCCCCACTGGAGCCCCCCAGCCCGGCGGAGGGCGGACTGTCCCCAGACGCACAGATGGGCCTCCGCTGCACAGAGGGGACTTCCATGGAGTCCAGCCAGCCTGAGAAGCACTCGGAGACGTGGGCAGTGACCAGCGGCTCTTTAAGCCACCAGGGCTTGCAGCCGGCTGTTACCTAGCCCAGCGTGACAATGGCTAGCCAGTCCACAGCCCCAGGACACCAAGAACAGATTCCAAAATCCCCAAAGCTCTACCTCGGCTGACCCGACCCTGCCCGATTTGCCCCAATCTGGGTTTCCTCTTCGACCGTCAGGACTCCTACACCGCTGAGGGGCCCTGGTCACCCAGCGGCCCTGCGGGTCCTTGAGTCAGCCAAGCGCCTGCCACTGGGGCCTCTGAGTGGCGCCTGCTGGGAGCCTGCTCCCGTATTGCCCCAGCTCACTTCTCCCAGAAGCCTTCCTGCGCTCACCAGCCTGGCGGGGAGCATCTGACAAGGGGCGCCATCACCTGCCACCCTTCGTTCATGTCCTCCTGCCCCCCTTCTCCTCCTTCTTCTCCTCCTTCTCTCCTCCTCCTCCTCTTCTTCTTTCTCCTTCTTCTCCTTTTCCTTCTCCTTCTCCTTCTTCCTCTCCTCCTCCTCCTTTTTCTTCTCCTTCTCCTCCTTCTCATTCTTATTCTTATTCTTATATACTGGGAATTGAATCCAGGAGCATTCTACCTCTGAGCTACACCTCCAGCGCCCCCCCTTTTTTTTATTTTGAAACAGGGTCTCCCTAAGTTGCTAAGTTGCCAAGGCTGGCTTTGAACCTGCGATCCTCCCATCCCAGCCTCCCAAGTACAGGCGTGCACCACCATACCTGGCTGTGTTTTCTCTCTGAGCTCTGTCACACATGTATGTGTCATCTTCTTGGCTGGCTCTCCCGGGAGAAGGTGGAGCCCCGCCTTGCTAACTGCAGTACACTCACTGCCGGTCATATCCAAGAGAGAATGAATGAATGAATGAATGAATGAGTGAATGACCAAGCAAGCAGCACTCGGGGCCAGGGCTACCTCTGCCTAGCTGCTATGTCGGTCCCATTCTGATCCACCAAGATAACGCTTCCCCTGGACAAGGGCGCGGAGGACCGGGCAGGACTGCCACTCCTGAAACCACGTCACTCCCCATCCCGTGGCGTTTAAGAGATCCCAGACCGGGGCCAGCTGGGTCAGGAATCTTCCACGCTCTCCCCTGGAGTTCCCACCACAAAGAACTCGTCCTGGGTCATCCCTCCCGAATATTCTAACGGTTCAAAAACAGGCTGAAGAACCCACGTGCCTTCAGCTCCCCGTGCCCAAAAGCAGACCCCCAAATAAAAATTCAGGAGCCGTCCAGAGTTGGCTGCCATGGAACCTTCCAGAAGGCCATCTCTCCTACAGAGCTTGGCACCCTCCAGCAGCAGGTTCCAAGAAAGGGAACCGTTTCCCCCAGGAAGCTCCGTGCCGTGCTTTCCTGGGGGAAACGGCAGGCTCCCTTCTCCTAGCAAGTGAGAATTATGTAATTGCTCACATTTCTGTGCCTAACCCAGCTCCCTGGAAACTCGGGGCCAAATTAGAACCCGAGAGTAACCAGGTCCAAGCTGGCAGCCGGCGTACTCTGACCCTCCCTTCTCCACCCCGCCGTTCCTCTACCTGTGAGGGCTTCATTCATTTGACCGCCTCCCTGGGAAGACGCATGATAAGAACACACACTCCGCTAATTAGTGCATCGATTATTCTCTTAAAAAAACAGGAGAGTCGACAGGGGCTGGAGTCCGGAGGGGTTTCTCTGACAGCCTTTATTGATGGGCGAGGAGGCGGTGGTCCTAGTCAGCTTCAGCATTATTCTTGCTGGTCTGTTTAGAAGCCAGCCCCATTTCGGGCTCATCTGGTTCACTGGGAGACCTACATTCTGAAGGAAGGAGTTCCGTGTGCACGCCAGCGGTGGGTGTGGTGTGTGGAGCGCCTTGATCCAGCCCAGGAGCTCAGCCTCTGCTCTGCCCGGATGAGGGCTGGAGCCTCAAGCCCGCTGCCGTCCGTGCCCGACTTATTGGGTTTAGACGGGGATCCTGCACCGGGGCAGCCTCCTTGGAGGAAAGTCCCTGTAGACTTCTCTTTGGCCGTCAGCGAAAGCAGGTCGATTGAGAGCGGGCCAGGATTCCAATTCAAACCACGGAGAACAATAGGAAACACCTACCAGGCAAAGTGTACGGAGTGGGAGTCCAGACGCTTGGGTGGACAGGAGCCCTGGATCCCACCGGCTCAGACCATGAAGAGGATGAAGGTGCCCTCGATTTCAGCGGCTGGAATGGCCTCCAAGGACGTCCGCCTCCCAGAAAAAGGGGCTTTGACGATGTGATTGGGTTAAGGACCTTGGAATGGGAGTTTATCCTAGATAAGAGAGCAGAGGGACGCAGAGAGACACGGCCTGGCTTTGAGGCGGTGCTCCGGGCCACAGCCAGCAAGCGCTGGAGAAGGTAAGAATCAGACCCTCTCCTGCAGCCCTGCCCACACCCGCCTTCAGCCTGTAAGACTCCTTTTCGGATTTCTGGCCTCCAGAACCGTGAGAGAACACGTTTGTGTTGTTTAAAGACGCCGAAGAGCCACTTCGGGGTGCTTTTGTTACAGCAGCAAAAAGAAGCAGACACTCCGCGTTTCTCCACTTGGCATTCGGAGCTGGATCATTCTTTTCACCGTAGGAGTTTCCGCAGCATCCCGGGCCTCTGTCCTGTGGGTGTGGGCGGCTCCCTTTCCCAGACATACCCAGCAAAATGCCTGGGCATTGCCAAATGTCTCCAGGGCCAAGCTGCTCCATCAAGAACTGCTGATCTGAACTATCCTTCCCGGTTGTTTTCATCTGACAGACTCCTGAGTAAGCGCCTTATTTCCAGGGATTTCGGGCATGTCCTCCATTTAATTCATCAAGCACATACTTGGCCCCAAACATCGACCTAGAAGGTGGCCTAGGTCGCCATCTGTGCCCCAGGAGAACTCACTGTCTGCGGTGGCGGAGGTGGTTCCTTCAAGGCTCTGACAGTGATGTCTCCTCTCTAACTTAGGGTGCAGTTCTGCTCACCATGAGACCAGCTCGCTCCACATTCTGGGCCAGGCAGGAACCAACTGGGCATGTTTGTGTTTTGTTGAGATGGACTCACACGCCCCAAGACTCGCCATTTTAAAGTGTGTGGCTCAGTGGTTCTGCCATATACACAGAGTTTCACCATCACAAGCTAATTTTGGGGGTCTTTTCAGGACCCCCAAAAGAAATCTGTCCCCACGAGCAGTCACTCCCCATCCCGTCCCCCCTCCTCTGTCCCTGGAGACCATAGATTTGGACCCAACTAGTTCATCTAAAGGAACTATAGATGGAGTCAAAGCCATTGTGGTGTGTGTGTGTGTGTGTGTGTGTGTGTGTGTGTGTGTGTGTGTGTCTGTCTGTGTGTGTTGCTGGGGATTGAACCCAGGAGTGTTCTACCTCCGAGCCACACTCCCAGCCCTTTTTATTTTTTATTTTTTATTTTTTGAAACAGTCTCACTAGTTTGCTGAGAGTCTCATAAGTTGCTGAGGTTGGTCTCAAACCCATGATCCTCCTGTTTCAGCCTCCCAAGGACAGGGATTACAGGTGTGCGCCACCATGCCCCGGCCTCAAAGCCACTTTTTGATCTGAGGGCCTGGGCAGGTAGCTCAGAATGCCATGTTCCATGCCTGAGAATAGTGAATGATCAAAGTAGCATGTGTGCTAGATAGTAGGGCTGGAGGTGACTATTCTGTTTGTTTTTTGTTTTTTTAATTTCCCCACAATGAGAATCCAATAAATTTTAATGCTCAAAAAAAAAAAAAACCAAACAAATGAAAAACTAAAGAACCCATTCAGCTTAAGTCTGTGACATCCACGGCAAAGCAACCCACCTCTTAGATACTGAAGGAACTCCCAACTCATCAGGACTGCCTGCTAGCATCCAATTACCTGCCTCCTGATCAAGCAATTTCCTGACTTCGCTATTCTCTTTATAACAAAGGCCATTAAACATCTGAGGAACAGCTTAAAATTCGTGAGGTTTGAGAAACCAGCGTCGACACCTCTGGGCCCTAAGTGGGCCCCATTTCCATTCAAGAGGGCTGCCTACCGCTCAGCTGTGTTTAACATCCTCCGCCGTGGAAATGTGTAATTGGCTTTTACGGGGATTGCTTCCAGAAACATTGGGATTGTGTTATTTATTGCTTTTTACACCATAAGAAGGGTAAACACAGCCCCGGGAGCCCTGGGTTTGGATGGCAGCATCAGAAAAGCACCGGCGACTTTGTTCCGGACCCGGCAGCGCCTCCTTCCTCCGGCTGCCTGCAGGAGTCCTACCTTCAGGACCTGTTCTAGGTTCTCCAGCTTGACTTGAAGCTGCTGTTTCTCCCTCAGGGCCAAATCGCGTTCTCTGGTCACTACAATGAGTCTGTGGCTGAGCCGGGTGTACTCTGCCTTCACCTGTGGACAGAAGCGAAGGAGACACGGCAGCCGTTACAGGCGGGCACTGGTCCCCAGCAGGCACCTGCAGTGTCTCCCCTCCTGGTTCCCAACCTGGACTTCAAGGAATCCACTCCTGATGGGCGTGGCCACCTGTAATCCAGGCCTGACCAATCAGCACATGACTTTCCTCTTCATCCAGCCCACCCCCACCACAGCCACTGAGATTGGTTCTAGCTAGGAATGTGACCCAGGTCCGGCCTCTTCGCCCCACCCACCCCCCACCTCAGCCATCAAGATTGGTTCCAGCTGGCCAATCAGCTCACAGTCTCCCTCTTTTCCCCACCCACTCCCTTCGTAGCCACCAAGATTGGTTCCAACCTGACCAATCAGCACACGATCTCCCTCTTCACCCCGCCCATGCCACCACAGGCATTGTGATTTGTTCCAGCTAGGAGTGTGACCCAGACCTAGCCAATCAGTGCAAGCCTGTCTTTAGAATAGAGTGATTGGCTGGGAGAAGGGGGTCACATGGCCCAATCACATTTCAGGAGCTTGTAGAAAGCCAGGGAGGACCTTCTCCTTTTATCTCCTAGACCTAGAAGGTAGAGGAAGAACCCATCTTGGAAGGAGCCAATGAGCGGCATAGAGCCAAGAAATGCAGCTGCAAAAGATGGGCTCCGGGTGGGGCCCTTGGGCCCCTTGAGCTCCTGGGCCAGCTGTACCTAGAGCTAGTGTCTTTTCTACTCATCACTTGGGCTAATTTGCTTATGCCGATTTAAATACTTTTCTGTCCCTTTACCCATGAAAGTCCTAACAGACTCTCAAAATTGTTACTTAAATCGTCTGAGCCTACCGACTCCTCTGTGGAAACATCTCACCCCTCACTTAGCTGTGCATAGAAATAGCAACGGGCACGTACATTAGCGTGAATTCCCCCCGTGACCTGGGAACCAGGGCGATTCCGACCTGGGGCTGCACCCCCAGGGTCGAGTGGCAAACCTGTCAGCGGCCCCTCATATCCTCCGTTCTTTGAACCTGGTGTAAGTCAGGCCGTCGATGATTGCCGGTCCCAGGGCGGATGTGTCCATTAATTCTCATGCCAACCCAGAGACAGACTTTTCACTACCTTCTCTCCTCCCCGAGTATTAGAACAGATTGCGGCTTCAATAGCAGAATGTCAGGGAGTCACTTTATTTATTTCTTTTCAGCTGCGAAAGGCCTTTCTGTTTCAAAGACTATGCAACGTGCAGAGCGTTCGATTAACCCGACAATTTGCCTGGCACCGAAAGAAAGGAAGGCAGCCACGTGCCGTTCCTAAGAGGAGGCAGGTTCGGGGAAGCTGTTATTAAGGGGGTCACGGCGAGGTCTGACGGAGCTTCTGCAGCCTGCTTGGCTGCGACCCGGAGGCCTCGGGAAGGGACTTGGAAAGGCCTTTCCATCTTCTAGAGATGCCGTGACCTACTTGAGCGAGAAGGTCCCTGCTCTTGAGCCTCAACCCTGGTGGTTTGGGTTTGCTGCAAATGCCACGTCTCACGTTCTTGCTTTTTAAGGACACCAGGCCTGGTGGGCAGCACGGGAATGCAGCGTCCAGCTCAAGCCCCTCCCTGCTGAAGCCCTCCTGTGGTTTCTATGGGAACCGGAATAAAATCCGAACGCCTTAATGGTCTACAGGCTGTGCGTGGGATCTGCCTCCTAGATCCGGCTGCCCTGCTACCCCCTGGCACCACGGTTTACCATGCTAGGGCTGCCCCGGCCTTCTGTGCCCTAAACAAGCCCCAGCCTCTTATCCCCTAAAGAAGGCCCGGCCCTCTGTCCCCTAAAGAGGTCCAGGCTGTGGATCTCTTAAACAAGCTTGGGTCTCTGTGCCCTCAACAAGCCAAGCTCATGCCCCCCCAGTCCTTGCACTTGCCGACTTGACCTTATGCCTGACCACTTGCTTCCTTGGGCCTTTCAGCCCTGGGGAGGTAAGGAACCCTCGTCCCTACCCAGGGCCTCGGGCCCCGTCCTGACTGACACGCCACACTTTGTTTTCCAAGTGCTGTGGCTCACAGTCGTCCCTAGCCCCCGACAACCAGGGCCACACCCAGCAAGCCCAGCCGTGTCCCCCGCATGCACGCACTTGGTCTAGAACATGCTCCTGGGAACTGAGCCGGGCGTTCTCCTACTGAAGAGAGGGAAGACTCAGAAAATCGAGAATGAAGCTCAGGTGGGCCTGGGCTGGCTCGAATTTCCAAATGTTTGGGTGTGTATGTGTGTCGTCTCTATAAACTTCTGTCATTTTCTCAATTTAAAAAAAAAAAAAAAAAGAACTAAGAAAAGGGGAAATTTCATAATCATTGTTCATGTCACGCTGGCGTTTTGTAGCTGGACCCTGATTTCCCGACCCCACCACCACCACCACCATGGCTTCCAGTCAACAGGAAGGCAGGGTTCATAGGTCATAGGTCATAGGCCAGGAGCTCACTGGCCTCCCTAGCGCCTTCCTGAGACGGGCTGGTGCCCAGAGTAGACACAGCAGCAGTGTGACCTGCTTGGCACATTTCCAATCCAAACCACGGATTTGGAGGGCAGGGACAGAGGCACCAGGAAGAAGAGTATGCAGCACTTTGAATCTGATGGGGAGGGGCCCTTGACCCTCTCTCTGCGTGTCATAGGAACAGCTGTCCGGTTCGGGGGGCGCTTCAAAGCCCCTTCTTGCAGTTGAATAGAAAACCTGAATTACTGCTATTACTTATCAGCATTAGTATTAGTATTAGTATTAATATTAATATTGGTACTGGGGATTGAACTTGGGGGCATTCTACCTCTGAGCTACTCCCCCAGCCCTTTTTATTTTTATTTTTTTAATTTCCAAACAGGAATCTCACTGAGTTGCTAAAGGCCTAACCTGTGATCCTCCTGTCTCAGCCTCGCCAAGTACTTGGATTACAGGCGTGTGCCACCATACTCAGCTGAATGAATGTTTTTGAAATCAGTCAAAAGCTGGGTTTGATTTGGGAGGCTGAGACCGGAGGATCCGGTTTCGAGGCCAGCCTCAGCTACCTAATGAGGCATTCCGCAACTTAGTGTGACCTTGTTTCAAAATAAAGAGTAAAAAAAAAAAAAAAAAAAAAAAAATAGGGCTGGGGGTATAGCTCGGAGGTAGAGGTAGAATGCCCCTGAGTTCAATCCCCAGTACTGTTAAAAAAAAAAAAAAAAAAAGCTGGATTTGCAGGCCTGGTCATCGTTGAACACATTCTTTGCACCGTGTCCTGGATTCCCGGCGCTCGGAGCCCTTGCACACGGCCTGCCTCCCAGGCGGAATCCAGGCCAATATTTCAGACAGCCCAGCACCACAGCTTGCACCGAAACACCAATCATTTCTGGGCAGGCTTCAGGGAAAGTGCTGACAACACATCTCCCTGCTCCGTGGTTAACGGCTCTGACAATTAATGTCACTCCCTTAATCAGGGCTACCACGGAGCAGGTGGAGAAGGCAGCCAGATGCTGACAAGGGAATCAGTGATGCCGTGGCGAGCTTCTGGGGGCTGGGAGGGACTGGGTCTCTTCAGGTTTGTGCTGACACCCCCCCTCTGCCCCCACGTGGACCGGTGGTGCGTTGACGGCTTTCTGCGATGGCATGGGAAAGGGGGAGCGTTTAAGGGGGAAGGGGGTGAGGTAGGGTTGAAGAAAAGACTACAGGGAAGGGAAGAGGGACGGCAGTTTCACATCTAAAAATACCACGATCACCCTCCTCTTGCACCTGCCTCCAAGCCTGAACTCTTAAAGGGTCCGGCGAAGTGGGGCCTGGGGGCGCATGCCTGGCGTCGCGGAACTTGGCAGGCTGAGACAGGAGCAGCTGTACAGCTTCAAAGTCAGCCTCAGCCACTTAGCAAGATCCTGTTTCCAAATAAAAAAATAAATAAAATAAAATAGGGCTGGGGGTGTAAGGCAGAGGTAGGATACCCCTGGGTTCAATCCCCAGCTCCCCTTAAAAAAAGGTCCAGTGCGCTGACGCTGGGGACAGACATTGGCGGCCACCAACAGTGCACAGGGCCCAGCTTCTCCACGGCCTCGCCAACACCTATCTTTTTCTTCTTTCTTTTTCTTTCTTTCTTTCTTTCTTCTTTCTTTCTCTCTTCCTTTCTTCCTCTTCCTTCCTTCCTTTCTTTCTTTTTCTCTCCTTCCTTCTCTGTCTTTCTCTCTTTCTCTTCCTTCCTTCTCTTTCTCTCTCTCTCTCTCTCTCTCTCTCTCTCTCTCTCTCTCTCTTTCTTTCTCTCTTTCTTTCTTTTCTGTGGTAATAGGGGTTGAACCCAGGCATTCTACCTCTGAGCTACACCCCCCAGCCCTATTTCATTTCTTGTTTTGAAACAGTCTCACCAAGCTGCAGCGGACCTCGCTAAGTGGCTGAGGCTGGTTCCTTCTGTCTCGGCCTCCCACGTACAGGGATGACAGGCGTATGGTACTACACCCAGCTTAATTTTCTTAAAAATACATCTTATCTGAAAAAAGAAAGCAGCTGCCCCTCCCCCTCCCAGGCGGTGGGTGGGGGCACGGCTACCTGGTCATGCTGCCGGGCTCTGGCGGGAAGGCCTGCATAGTGGGCTCTCAGGCGATGTTCTCCCTGGGTGACATCTCTCAGTTCATGTTCCTGGGACGAAAGAAAAGAAACCGTGAGAAAAGAGGCTCCAGCTTCAAGAAACTCAGAAGAGCCCAGAGGTCATGGGTTCTGATTTGGACCCTGGACCTGGGGCTGGGCACCGGCTTCGCAGTCCACAGCTGTGTGTGCTTGGAGACGGGTTCCTCTCTTCCTCCCGTGCTGGGCATTTCCTCATCTAGGATGGAATGGGACCTAGGAGACTTACAACGATGTTGTGTGAATGAACGTAACAAAACAAGCCAGCATTCGGGAGGCTGAGACTGGAGGATCTGGGTTCGCGGCCAGCCTCAGCTACCTAGTGAGGCACTCCGCAACTTAGTGAGACTCGGTTTCAAAATAAAGAATAAAAAAATAGGGCTGGGGGTATAGCTCAGAGGTAGAATGCCCCTGAGTTCAATCCCTAGTACCGAAAAAAAAAAAAAAAAAAAAACCAAGCCAGCCATGGTAGTGCACGCCTGCATGTGATCTCTGTACTTGGGAGGCTGAGACAAGAGGATCACAGGCTTGAGGCCAGTCTTGGCTGCTTAGGGAGGCCCTCAGCCACTTAGCAAGACCCTGTTTCAAAATAGAAAATAAGAGCCGGGCGTGGTGGCGCACACTTGTAATCCCAGCATTTGGGAGGCTGAGACCAGAGGATCCAGGTTCTCGGCCAGCCTCAGCTACCTAGTGAGGCACTCCCCAACTTAGTGAGACCCTGTTTCAATATGAAGAATAAAAAATAGGGCTGGGGGTATAGCTCGAAGGTAGAACGCCCCTGAGTTCAATCCCCAGTACCGCAAAAAAAATAAAATAAAATAGAAAATAAAAAGGAGGGCTGGGGGTGTGCAGCTAAGAAGTAGAATGCCCCCTGTACCACAAAAATATATATATATGTATGTATGTATATGTAATTTTATACACATTACATGTATATCTGCATATAATGTAAATATATATATGTACACATACATACACACACACACATATACACACACAAAACACTCTACACTAAGTACTTGGTAGTAGAAGATGCAGCTAGTCTTGCATCCAATTTTCTGGTGACCATAGAAAAGTTTACATCCCTTTATTTTCATTATTTCCAACCTTATCAATTCAGGGTTAGCTGCTTAACCTGCGGAAATCAATCTCGCCAAGGGAAAAAAAAAAAAGCTCAGGGTCTGGGACCCAGTGAGGAGGACCCCAAGTCCAGCCACCTCTCCCCCCCAGACCCAGTGTGAAGGAGGAGGCCCCTGACCTCCCAGCTCAGCCTCCCCCGCGCCTGTCCAAGCCTGCACTGGCTCTCGGGTACCGCTTACAAGCCTGGTGGCCAGGGCGAGGAGCCGGCCACAGAAAGACACTCCCCAGCATCATCACACATCCCCCTCGGAATGAACAACCCACCCTCTGCTTCCAGAAGCAGAGAGCGGCTCAGCAGACTGCCAACGCCGCATGCGGGGGACATTGCAAGAAACCGGCTCGTTGACAAAGACGTCCAGGTAAAGGCCGAGGGGGAGAGCTAAGAGCCAGTCCAAGCGGCCCAGACCCCAGACTCTGGGATCCTGCACCAAACGGCGGGCACCTCACTTTACGCCTAAGTGCTGGCCCCAAGAGGAGACATGGGTGGCTTCCTACGGAGCGCTACAGCTAAAGCAGACTCGGCCCCTCTGTCCCCCTCGCCAGGGGCAGGGCACGGATGCCACGCTGTCCCGCACGCGGAGAATCCAGAAGGCGCCGACCGCTCCCTCTTCTGAGGTTGCTAAGGCGCCTGACAGTGGGGAGACTCACCCTAGAAGACCTCATCATTGACACCGCGCAAGACCGCCACAAGTGTCCACCCGGGGATGCCCCCAGGGCCCCGATTAAACCGAGCCTTTCTGAATCGGTCGCCACCGCCCAAGAAACACCCAGCAACGCGGAGACCACCTTCAGGACCGGCCGCATCCTGGAGAGCGGCGGGCCCCCAAGAAGCCGTGGGCTTGTAGCCGCCGCACGATGACAGAGTCTCCCGACAGCCCGCGCGGGTGGCTCCAGAGATGACAATTCACAGGAGGAGGAGGAGGAGGAAGGGGAGGAGGAGGGAGACTGAGTGGATCTAACAGGATCTGACAGTACCATCGGGCCCCACAGCCCCTCGGCACCTCACGTGTGCGCCCCGGTTCCGGCTGCCGAGGACCGTGTCTCGGGGGTGGGACGTGGAGGCGGCCGCTGACCGCATCTGAGGGCCAGTAATTAAGTCCGACGACACTCGCCCACACCCCGTGCCTGGCGACTGTGATTCATACTCTGTCAGAACTGCAACAGGGAGGAGCTCTGCCCCGGGTCTCCTCCGGCTCCTCTCCATCTTCTGGGCCTGATACAAGGCCGTGGAGTCAGACAGCCCAGAATCCCTGCAACTCTTGGCTTCCCTGGAAATCCAGCAGCTTCCAGGGGACATGCAAATGGCCTTAGAGCCTCTAAGTTGAAAGCCACGCAGAGTGAAGAGGGCTTTGGGGTGCCCGGCGACACGGGGGGGCAGCGTCTCCCCTGTGCGATCTGGATGCGCAGGCTGTGGGATTGAATTCTGCCACCCAGGAAGAAACGGGCAGGAGCCCCACTCGGCTGCCACCTTAAGATGGACACTGCGGTGAGGGGGAGGGTCCGGGTCCAGGGTGGAGAATTGCCAGTGGTGCCTACGTGTGTCCTGGAAGTCGCCCTCGCCGGGCAGCTCTGGGAAGTGGCGGTGAAGGAGACCTTCAGTCTCTCAGTGTGCGCTGATGCGTTACTTAAGAAGCACCTGCTTTGATTTTCTAGCTGCTTTAAGCAAAGCAATAGGCGAAAAATGAATTCGGATGAAAGCCAGGGAGGAAGGAAGGTCTGGGGCCAGAGCTTCGAACCGCACTGCCCTTGGGATGGAGCCAGATGTGAGAACATTCTAGACTGCCCGGGGATGGGGCGTGGGGCCCCTCGTCCATCCGGAGGCCAGCTGCAACTCAGCTCCAGCTGTGTACACCACGCAGGAGTGGAAGGACTCTGCGTCTGCTCTGCGTCTGCATGCAAGTTCGTCTCGGCTTGGAAAATCGCCACGCCGACCGTCCTGAGTTAAATCAAAGATGGCAAAGTCCTGCATTTCTGTGCCAAGTCCGCACTTTGGTGCAAAGTTTGCACTTTTGCGCAAAGTGAAAGGCGAAATGTCTTCCCAGGTGCTCAAGAGTCAAAGATTCTGCAGGAGTTGGAAAGACATCACCGGCAAGAGCCTGGATTGGACCCTCGGGCAGCTGGGGACAGCCTGGTCTTCACTAAAAAGGATTGACGAGCTCTGGGACCTCTCTGGCAGGTTCGGTGACAGGGAGTCTGACCCCGGAACCCCACTGGCCTCGTGAGTTTGTTTCTCTCCCGTCTGTTAATTCGTTTTGGCTTCAGGGACTTTAGGGAAGCTGTAAAAGTTTTACAGCCAGTTTTTTTTTTTTTTTTAATCTCTGGACACATGTAATTGCATCATGAATTATAAATATGCAATCACATTGTGCTCTAATATAATATAGACTTGTGGTTAGATTACAGAGCCTGGTATCATGGTGTTATGTAAGAGTATCGGGATCCGTAGCAATTGTAGTAACATATTGTAAAGAATAACTCAAGTGGATCCTGGAATGTGCTGGATTACATATATATATTATATTTAGTTTATATTTTTTTCTAAGCAAGCCTAGCCCAATGGCTTGGGTGGGGAGACAGGGATCACCAGAGGAGAGTCTCACTGTTGCTAATGCCTGGCCTCAATCCTGCAATCCTCCTGTCTCAGCCTCCCAAGTACTGGGATTACAAGCAAGTGTGTGCCACCATGCCTGGCAGGTCTTAGCAATTTAAATGAGATAATTTGTACAAACACACTTTGTAAATTATGAAGAACAGATTGTTTTTCTTTTTCTTTTTGTGGTACTGGAGGTGGAACCCAGGGGCCTTCTACCTACGGGCCACACCCCCAGACCTATTTTATTTTTTGTTCGGAAACAAGGTCTCACTGCGTTGAGGAGGGCTTCGCTGAGTTGCTGAGGCTGGCCTCAACCTGTGTGATCCTCCCGTCTCAGCCTCCCAAGTAATGGGATTACAAGCGTGAGCCACCACATTGGGCAACATAAAAAGCAATTCGCGTGTGAGATGTTATACATTTAGGAGCCTGCTACCTCAGCTGTTTCTGGTTTTCTATACTGATGGGGCCGGGTGGGGAGGGGGGAGGAGGGAGCTCCAGATCTCGAAGTTCGCTTCTATTTTGAGAAAAAACAATGAGTGCGCTCTTGCTCCTGCTGGGCCTCAGTACTCTATTCCTGTGCGATTTGATCGTCCCGTGTCTCGCCCAGTCAGTAACACACCTAGAGAGACGCGCATGTGCTATTTAAAACTCCTCTTCCCGCGGCTCAGAGACGGCTCCGCGGGGAAGCACACCGCACGGAGCAGGTTCAAGTGCACGCCGGCGACGCTGACGTTTTAAGTCCGGCTTCTGATCGACGCCTGCGTCTCACGGCCCTGTGTCTCTGTGTGCCCGAGACGCACACGGCCTTAGTGGAGGAAAAAGAGCACAGGTGAGAGCGTGTTTGGCCACAGGCTGCCCCAGAGCGACAGGCTGGACTCGGGCGAGACCAGCTAAGAGGCCACACACAAGCCTGTAATCCTGGGGAGGCTGAGACAGGAGGATCGCAGGGTTCGAGGACAGCCTCAGCAGTATCATAGTGAGACCCTCAGCAACCTAGCATGACCCTGTTTCAAAATTTAAAAAAAAAAGAAAGAAAAAGAAAAAGGCTGGTGGTGGTGTAGCTCAGAGGTAGTGTACCAGTGGGCTCAATACTCAGCACCTAAAAACGCCATCTCCGCCTGGCCTGAAGCCCTGACCCGGCACTGCCCTGAGTCTGTGTCACCCAGCGGGCAGCTGCCCACCACATCTGGCTGTTTGGATTCAAACTTAAATTAATTTAAGTAAAATAAAGTCCCAGCAGGTAGGGCTGCAATTGCCGTCTTCTCGAGTATGAGTGGGACTTGGTGGTTTTTGCTTCCAGGGACGAGTGTGGAATGAGAGAGGCCGCTTTGCAGGGGGGACACCCGTCGGACTCCGTCACCCAGAGGCCAGGCATCACAGGAGGTGACGACAAGGGTGCTTCACCCCTGCGGTGTCTCTCCCAAAAACCTCGAGCCCAGGAGAAAGCATAGCTCAACCCCGATTTGGGAGGGAGCATATGATGTACCTGACAGGTAGCATTCAGAAGCAGGGAGCTAGTCGGGCATGATGGCGCACACCTGTGATCCCAGTACGTGGGAGGCTGAGACAGGAGGATCGCAGGTTCAAGGACAGCCTTAGTAAGTAGCGAGACTCTCAGCAACCTAGCAAGACCCTGTTTCAAAAGAAAGAAAGAGAGAGAGAGAAAGAAAGAAAGAAAGAAAGAAAGAAAGAAAGAAAGAAAGAAAGAAAGAAAGAGAAAGGAAGGAAGGAAGGAAAGAAGGAAGGCAGGCGTGCTGGCTCATGCCTATGATCCCAGTACTTGGGAGGCTGATACAGGAGGATCGCAGGTTCGAGGACAGCCTCAGCAACACAGTGAGACTCTCTGCAACTTAGCGAGGCCCTACTTTATAACAAAAAATAAATAAAAAAGGCCAGCCTCCACAAGTAGTGAGACTCTCAGCCACCTAGTGAGACCCTGTTTCAAAACAAAAATCAAGTAGGGCTGGGGTTGTATCTCAGAGGTAGAATGCCTCTGGGTTCAAGCCCCAGTACCACACACAAAAAATTTTTTTAATTAAAATACAAAAAAAATTTTAAAGGGTGTGGGGTGTAGCTCACAGTAGAATGCTCCTGGGTTCAATCCCCAGTACCACAAAACAAAAACAAAAGCAGATGCAGGGAATCAGAAGTTGCCCCACCCACGACGGCCCGGGCAAGGAAGACACAGGTGCAGCGTGGTCTGCCGAACGGGATCCCAGAACCACCCCATAAACTACCAATTTAACCAGTGAGAACCAGTTGTCTTAGCATTCTAATTGCTCTGTGGTGCTTGTGAGGCTGAAGTTGTTCACACATCTACTGGCCCCGTGCTCCAAAAGTGGCCGCTTCTCCTTTGGGGGGAGTCATTTTCTTCTGTGGCAAGAAAAACACATCTTCAAAAGTTTAAATTAGAGCCAGGGACGGTGGCGCACACTTGTCATCTCAGTGCTTGGGAGGCTGAGACGGGAGGATCGCAGGTTCAAGGCCAGCCTCAGCTACTTACCAAGGCCCTCAGCAACTTAGTGAGACCATGTTTCCAAATATTTTTAAAAAATTAAAATAAAATAAAATAGGGCTGCGGGTATTAGCTTGGAAATAGAATGCCCCTGGGTTCAATCCCCATACTACACACACACAAAAAGTTGAAATTACTTGTTAGGAAAAGGAAATAGAATTGCCATTCTAGCTCTGAAAATATTCTAACCTGTAATATCCATTTTCCTGCAAAACAAAGCCAGGCCAGCGGACGCCAGAGAGGAGAGGTGGACCCGCAGGCTGAAGAGGCAGCAACTGGCAGACAGAAGGCTGCTCTCCAGGGCAGGAGGCTGTGGGTCGGGGCTGGGACATGTACGGATGCATCACAGCCTCACCCCTGTGCGGACTGGCAAGGGACGGTCGATTCTTGGAGAAAAAGCTCAGCTCCCTCCATGGATAAGGCACGAGGAGGCCTTGTGGACTTTGCCACATCATGGAAAGTACAGGTAAGTGCACAGGGTTAAGAAGGAACACACTTCCCTAAGGAGAGTTCCCGGCACGCTCCCTCCTGCACGGAGGGAAAACGGTGGACGACGCTTTCCCCATCGATTTCCAGGATCGCCGCAATTTAAGTCATTTTCTGCTCCGCGAGCTTGGGGGCCCTTTATTGCTCCACAAGCGGAGTGTTTATTTGGAGCGTGTCTCTTGACGGAGCGGTTGGCAGGGCTGACACGGTGACGGAGCAGCTCCCTGGGTTTCTGTTTGTGCTTGCGTTTTCCTCTGCTTTTCCAAAACACCTGACGATCACTCGTCTTGTCCCTGGGACAGATTTTCATTTGCTCCGTCGGAGAAAACTGTATTAAAGCCTACACCTGCCGGGCGTGGAGACGCACACCTGCAATCCCAGTGCTTGGGAGGCTGAGACAGGAGGATTGTAGGTTCGAGGACAGCCTCGGCGATGTAGCAAGACTCTCAGCAACCTAGGGAGACCCTGTTTCCAAAAGAAAAACATAAAGAGGCTAGGGGTGTAGCTTGGAAGTAGAATTCCCCTGAGTTCAGTCCCCAGTACCCCCCAAAAAAACATACCAGTCTTGTCCCAAGTAGCCCCCTTTGTCTCCGTTGACCCAGATTCTGTCCACACGGCCTTCTGATGGCCTTAGTCCTCCATCTTGACCCTCAGTGCCTCCTGGCCTTCTCACATCAGCCTCCCTACATTCAGCCTCTGGGCGGTCAGCGTCTCCCACAGGTGCTGTCTGATCAGGCACTCAAAGCTGCGCTTGGGGTACTGAGCTCAACTGCACGTGGGGGCGGGAAGTCGGTCCAGAATCCCTAGCTGGACCAAACACCACTTATGGATGCTAAGCTGTAGTAATCAGAGCAGGCGGCAAGCCTGCCCTCCATCTCTCCTGGCCCCTCTCTCCCTCTCTCCTCCCTTCCCATCTTAGTATGCCGGTCTTTCCTCAGCATACTAAGACCACATAGACAATAATAGGGCGGGGGGCGGGGCATCATCTTAAGATTCAGATTCAGAGGTAAGTGGAGGCCGTATTACTCCAAGTAGCATTGTGACCTAGCTTGCGGGCGGAGAGAGAGAGAGGGCTAGATGTTTGTGTAGATTGTGTGTGTAGCTTGTAGGTGGCTGAGCCGTGGGCGCTGGCCAGGGTGCTGATCGCAATGGCCAGGGCCGTCCCATTTTGCCTCTAGAGATCATTTTCGGTTCAGGGAAAACACATGAAAAAATAAAGGGCAATATATCAGTCTAGCTCCACATCCAGGAGGCACCTGATAAAAATCCAATGTTTATTAATCTTAAAATAACTAACATTTTAGTACCAGTACTTGGGAAGCTGAGACAGGAGGATCACAGGTTCATGGCCAGCCTCAGCTACTTAGTGAGGCCCTCTGCAACTTAGTGAGATCCTGTTTCAAAATAAAGAATAAGAAATAGGACTGGGGGTGTAGCTTGGAGGTAGAATGCCCCTGGGTTCCATCCCCAGTACTGCAAGAAAAAAAAATTTTTTTTAAATAACTAATATTTAGCCAGGTGTGGTGGCACACGCTTGTAATCCCAGTACTTGGGAGGCTGAGACAGGAGATTGCAGGTTTGTGGCTAGCCTCAGCTACTTAGGGAAGCCCTCTGCAACTCAGTGAGACCCTGTTTCAAAATAAAACATAAAATAGGGCTGGGGGTGTAGCTCAGAGGTAGAATGCCCTTGGGCTCCATCTCCAGGACCTCAGATAAGTAAATAAATAAGTAACACTTACTGAAAGCCGGTCAGTGCCAGCTGCTATGTTAAATGATTTTCCTAGTTTTTTTCTTGCACATTCACAACCACCCTTTAAAATAGTTGTTAGTATTCCAATCTTAATATGTAGAACTTGTGTGTAAGGGGTTAAATAACTTAACCAAGGTCATACAACTACCACGTGGTAATTCTGGGACTCGAACTAAAATCTGCGTCTCTCTGAACTCCACGTAGGAACGGAGAAGCTATCCAGGCTGATGGCGCACACCTGTAATCCCAGTACTTGGGAGGCTGAGTCAGGAGGATTTCAGGTTCAAAACCAACCTCAGCAACTTAGTGAAACCCTCTGCAACTTAGTGAGACCCTGTTTCAAAATAATAAGTAAAATAGGGCTGGGGGGTGTAGCTTGGAGGTAGAAGGCCTCTAGGTTCAATCCCAGGGGGAGGCGGATGGGGGAGATTGAAGAAGCTGTTAAAAACTGTGCTTAAATTCACTTGGCTGGAGCCAGGCGTGGTGGCGCACGCTTGTAATCCCAGCACCCGGGAGGCTGAGACCGGAGGATCTGGGTTCGAGGCCAGCCTCAGCTACCTAGTGAGGCACTCTGCAACTTAGTGAGACCATGTTTCAAAATAAAGAATAAAAAAAATAGGGCTGGGGGTGTAGCTCAGAGGTAGAACGCCCCTGAGTTCAATCCCCAGTACCGAAAAAAAAAAAAAAAAAAAATTCACTTGGCTGGTGGTGGGGTCAAAGGGTGTTGAGAAAGTATGGTGATTAAGGGTTCCAGAGTTACAGGATGGCAGCAAGAATTCCAAGGAAGGAAGGACTGCGAGTCACTCTACGTCCAGGGAACATTTATTAAGAGCCGACAGTGTTCCAAGTTTGGGATAAGAACAGGCAATGGTCTGTACACCCATCATCTTGGGGAGCAGTGAGCTAAATATAGGTTAAAAAAAAAGAGGAAGAAGTCTACGCAACAGCAAAGAGCAGGGCACAGGGTGCAGACACCGGAGTCCAGACTTCAAATCCCCCTCCGCCGTCGCTCGCTGGGACCCTTAGAAGGGCCGCAGCTTCCGTGACCTTCAGCTTCTTTGGGTCGTACTCACCTTGCAAGGGGCCTTTGTGGGGCCGGAATGGCACCATGCACAGGTGATGCTTGCCACAGTGGCTGCCACATAGGAAGTGCCCAGGAAATGCCAGGAGGTATTCGCTTTCTACCCCGTCGGCATTCGGGTCTCCTTAGTGACTCTCCCGAGACGCACCAGAGCAGGTGCAGGAAGGACAGGAGCTGGGCGTGCCATCCCGAGGTCGGTGGTACAATCTACAGCCCCCCTGACGTGGCCGCTGGAGGATCTTCCTCCCTTGCCATGCGGCGACGGTTACTGGGCTTCAGAAAACCCACTGGAGGCGCACGAAGCTGACGGTGAAGGCCCTGCCGGGCAGTGTTCTGAACTACTTCACCAACTGAACAAATATTCAGACTCACGTCTGTGCCCTTCCCAAAGCGTTGTGCCGGAACTCTGCAGAGCAGGTGCCATTGTTACCCCCATTTCACAGAGGGGAAACTGAGGCAGGGCGAGTCAAATGGCCTGCTGAGGTCCCAGGAGAAGGGGTGGGCAGAGCCGGGGTCTGGACCGGCTGGTCTGACTCTATCCCCACCCGTCTATCCCCACCCTCACCCCAGATATCAGCTCACTCTTGGTGAGCTGCTGCCTCCAGGAAGATAAATCAGAGACCCGTTCCTGGTCTACACTCCGATTGTGAGCCGAGACCTAGAAGGGGAAGAAAATCCCTTTGCAGAAGCCTGCACTGCCCTGTGGTATTTATGCTTGAACGTTTGCGGCGTATCTCCCTTCGTGGACTCGGAGCCGCACTTGCATTTGTGCACAGGAAGAGCTACGATTATATTCCAGAAGACTCCTGAAGCAATACTAGAAAGTGTGTGGTGTGTGTACCTATGTGTGTTCCCAGGGAAAAAAGGGAAATGTCTGTGTGTGTGTGTGTGTGTGTGTGTGTGTGTGTGTGTGTGGTACTAGAGATTGAACCCAGGGGCATCGTACCTCTGAGCTACACCTCCAGCTTTATCTTATTTTTTTTTTTTTTAATTTGGAAACACTAAATTGCGGAGGGCCTCCCTAAGTAGCTGAGGCTGTCCTCAAACCTGTGATCCTCCTGTCTCCGCCTCCTAAGTCATGGAATTACAAGCATGCATCACCACAGCCTGGCTTACGGAAATGTCTCAAAATCTAAAACTGAGACCCGTCTCGTCTCGGCAGGCAGCGGGCGAGGGGAGGAAAGCTATTCAACAGACTCCCTTGGATTTACAGGAAGCATTTGCGTGGCTTTTTTTTTTTTTTTTTTTTATGACTTTGACCTTGCAGAGGCTCTAGAGAAAGCAGCTCATGCAAGGCCAGACGCGTCAGCCAGCACAGGAGATTGTTGCAGAGACCTTGAAAATCATGCTCCGCATCTGGCAGAAGCTAATGATCATCTGGCTCCATTTGTCTTTTGTTGTTGTTTCTTTTTCTCTCTCTCTCTTTTTTTTTTTAAGTAAATAGTCGTAAGAGGCAGCTGTGCTGTGCTGTGCTGTGCAGGCCAGTTCCCCAAACCCCCAAAAATCCATTTCCAGAAGCCAGGCTCGTTGCTGCACAGAGGAAGAGGGAGCCCAGCCGCCATGCCACCCGACAGGAACCTCTGTGGTCGTCATGGCAACCGCATGGCGCCCGGCAGGTGCCTCTCTGGGCCCGCCCTGCACTTTGGGAGGGAGGAGAGAACAAGAACCAGAATCCAGCAGCATCCTGTTAATCTTGACCAGGTCCGGCCTGCTGTGCGTGGCTCTGGGCTTGGGCCAGTCCTGTGTTTGTAAGGGCAGGCAGGGTCTTTCTTCTTTTTAATCACGTCCTCGCAGTCCTGGTCAGGATGTGAGCCCTGACCAGGCGGACCGTCATGAACAGCCTAGGGTCAGGAGCAACGTGGCTGAGACCTTTCCCTCGAGTGGCTAGCGCAGGGCAGAGTCCTGCCTGGCGGGTTGAGGCGTCTTCAGGAAGCTCCCGAGGCCTGGGAGCCCTTCCCGCTCTGTGCATAGTTTATCTTGCCGCATTCCCGGGCCAAATGCTTGGGATGGGGACGGGGTGGCTTCCAACAGTCTGCTCTCTGGGGACGGGATGGCACCTCCAGCTGGGACGCCAAAGAGTTAAAGAAGGAGCTATTCAGCAGCGTGGGGGCAGAGTTTAAGTCCAAGCACGCATGCTCAAGGACTGGGAGCAGGCTACAGAGAGGCTGAAGGAAGCGGTTTCAACCCCAAGCCTGAGGGGGTGCAGCCTGCCAGAAACACCCCACCTAGGGGACAGGAGAGAGAAGGGGGGTCCCCACAGCTTCCCGGGGCTTGGCAGGTATGATGATTCCATAAGGCGAGGTCACATGGGAGCAGGGTGGCCCTAACCCAGCACTCCTGCATCCTTATAAAAACAGGATGTTTGAAGCCGGGCGTGGTGGTGCAGCCTCCCAAATCCCAGCATTTGGGAGGCTGAGACTGGAGGATCCGGGTTCGCGGCCAGCATCAGCTACTTAGTGAGGCACTCCGCAACTTAGTGAGACCTTGTTTCAAAATAAAGAATAAAAAATAGGGCTGGGGATATAGCTCGGAAGTAGAATGCCCCTGAGTTCAGTCCCCGGTACCCCCCAAAACACACACACACACACACACACACACACACACACACACACAGGACATTCGGATGCAGATACATGAAAAGCAGAAGCCTCCGAGTAACCATGGTGGCCAAGATTGAGGTGATGCTTCTACGTGTCAAAAAACACCAAAGATCGCCGGAAGGTGTGAAAGCCGTGGGATGGACTCTAACCTTGGAGCCTCTGGGGGAACCAGCCCTGCGCGCACCTCAGCCTTCAGCCTCCGGGCGCCAGAACTGAAGTGTCGGCTTGAGCTACGGTGGTGGCGCGTGGGCACGTAGCTGGGTCTGTGCTCCACCCCATGACGTCCTCGGACGAGCCGGGACACCACAGCCCCAGGGTGAGCCGGGAGTGGAGCCCCTTCCCACAGCCCGCAGCCCCAGCGGACAGCAAATGCAAACTCACAGCAGAGCCAGAGCCCTGCTCGCTCGCAGATCCTGGACCCGCAGGGCCAGAGGCAGGCATCCTTTGAAGTCACTGATTTGAGTCATTTATTATACAGCAATAAGCAGCCAATGCTGATGAGAAACTCATTTTAAATCCCTCTTCTCCCCGGACCTGTCTGTGGGCGATACTGTCCCCTCTCCCAACACACCACCTTTAATCCGGTGTCTGTCCCTTGGGTCAGAGCTGACTCCAAGGAAGTTTAGCCTTCCGTGACTCAGTTTCCCCACCTGCAAAGTGAGGGTAGGAGAGCACCAACTTCACCAGGCTGCAGAAGGACAAGCTTTCTTGTAGAATTTAGTAGAATTTACGGGCTAGCTCTGCAGGGTGCCCGGCACGGAGCAGCTACTGGTGGTTACTCGATATTATTATTACCATTGATTTGACTCAGCCCACCAGGAATAAAACAAAATAGCAATGCTGATCGTACAAGGGGGGTCTTGGGTTTCCCCGGGTCTCTTCTTGAATGCTTCCTGGTTGACTGAGTCCACTCGAGCCTTCCCTCATTGTCTCCCAGAGAATAGCTCACTAATAACACGGTCATGATTAGCACCCCAGATAAATCTGAAAATAAACACTTCCACAGTTATGATCGGTTTGGACATATGGAATCACAATATTTTGCGATCGTCGGCAAATATACCTCTCTCTGCAAACAAGCACAGCTGCTGGGGTGGGGCCCAGCTCCTTCCTGCTGAGCTGGGAGGAACCGATTTCCTTCTTCACTGTGACCGTGACAGACGCTGGACACCGGTGCCTTCCATGCAAGCCAGGCCCGGGCACGTGAGCACGTAGCCTCACTTGGCACTGACCCAGCGGACCCGAAGAAGAAGAAGCCAAGAGCCAGGGGTGGAGGCGCATGCCTGTAATCCCAGCACTTAGGAGGCTGAGGCAGGAGGATCACAGGTTTGAGGGCAGCGCACGCTGACTTGGTGAAACCCCGCTTCAAAATCAAGAGAGCTGGGGGGCGCAGAGGTCAAAGGCAGAATGCCTCGGGGTTCAATCCCTAGTACCAGGAGAGAGAGTGAGAGAGCGAGAGCGAGAGAGAGAGAGAGAGAGAAAGAAGAAGAAGGAGGAGGAGGAGGAGGAGGAATAAAAGGGAGGGAGGGAGGAAGCGGGAAGGAAGGAAGGAAGGGGAAATGAACCCAGCCAGGCTGCAGCTTAACCCCAAGGGCTGGGTATGCAGTTGAAGGACAGGTGGCTTTTTTTTGGGGGGGGGGGTGCCAGGGATGATTGAACCCAGGGGCATTCTACCTCCCAGCTACACCCCCAGCCCTACTTTTTATTCTTCATTATGAAACAGGGTCTCACTAAGTTGCAGAGGGCCTCACTAAGTAACTGAGGCTGGCCATAAACCTGCAATCCTCCTGTCTCAGTCTCCCAAGTACTGGGATTACAGGTGTGCGCCACCACACCTGGCTTACTATGCGTTCTTTATTATTTCATCTCCCCGCTCCCCAAACCCTTCCCTAACCGCCCTTAATCATTCCCCTGGAGAAACAAACAAAATGAAAATATTGTAACCAGACCTGCATATTCATGTTCATAGCCCCAATTTACGATAGGAAACTAAACTAGGGAATCAGCGGACAGAGGGATCACAAAACTTCAGTCTATACACACAGTGGAATTTTACTCAGCCGTCAAGAAGAACAAAATTACATCATCTGCAGGAAAACGGATGGAACTCGATAATAGTATACTAAGTGAGTACACCCAGCCCCAAGGAATGAGTCGATGTCTGTTCTCTCTTATACGTGGAAGCTAGAGAGACCATCAGAAACACAGGCAGCGCCAGGTAGACCAGCAGTCTCCTTAATGAATTCTGAGAGCAGCCTGTAAATCACACCTGACCACACCAAGCGGCAGCCGGCTTCCAACACGCGCTCAGCTGGTGGGAATCAACTCGGAACCCGGCCCGCACTACTTCACCACGGCTCAACCACGCACCCAGGACCCTGGATCAAAGTTTCCTTGTAACCTCCTGTGATGGGTAAATTGTGCCTCCATCCCCAAGGTCACACGTGCAAGTTTTAACCTCAGAGCTCCGCCTTCTTTGGAATCAGGCTCTTTCCCAGGCCATATGGCTGGTGCTGGCCTTATATAAAAGGGCGGGATTCGAGCCGGGCGTGGTGGTGCACACTTGTAATCCCAGTACTTGGGAGGCTGAGACAGGAGGATTGCAGGTTCGTGGCCAGCCTCAGCTACTTAATGAGGCCCCTCTGCAACTTAGTGAGACCCTGTTTCAAAATAAAGAATAAAAAATAGGACTGGGGGTGTGACTTGGAGGTAGACTGCCCCTGGGTTCAATCCCCAGTACAGAGAGAGAGAGAATCATTGAAGAGTCTGTGCAACAAGACCAACGGGAACCCCATAACCCGCCTGGCCATCGCCTCCCAGCTTCGCCTCTGGACTGAGAGAGACCAGGCTGGTCCTGACCTCGCGGCCTCTGTAGGTTTCTTCTCGCCTCTCCTAGCTGGTGCCGGGCACTTCCTCCATCCAAGACCAGCCCCTCCTAAGAGCTGAGATGCCCCTAAAAACAAAGGCCCTGAGCCCCGGCCGGCCAGCCTCAGGAAGGAGAAGGAACCCCGGAAACACGGGGTTCTTCGTGCTGGGCCAGAACAAGAGGCCGCGTGTCAGCCGGTGACCGAGAGTCATCTCCGCTCTGAAGGAGCTGTGGTATCCGACAGCTTGTCACAATTCCACTGGTCCCTGTCAGGAGTGAGGGATTTGAAAGGCAGAGGAAAATCACAGAGCGGGGAGAATCTCCGCGTGCATTTAATAAAACCCGAGCAGGACTCTCTGACAGCTAGGTCGGGGTGACTGACGGCTGGGTGCAGACAGCGTTCGCCTCCTTCGATCTAATCTCTCCTTCTGAGCGCTAAACCAGAGGCCCCCGGCCACGTGTGCGCCCCGCCCAACGTGTCCGAGACAGCGCCGCTGTGCTGGGGTCGGTTCCACGGCTAGGTGGGCTTTTCAAACCCCGTTTGAAAGTCCTGACTGCAAGTGGTATGGAAGGACCCGCCCTGTCCATTTCCTACGCGCCCCACCCTTTACACGGCTCTGCACGCCTCCCCCACACATAAATGAATTTCCAGACAGCCGAAGCGTGTCCTCACGCCCTGCCGAGCCTTCTCCTGGACGACGCCTCCTCCGGTGGCCGCTCCAGCTCAGAGTCCAGTCATTAACCGGAGTAACCAGGAAGCTGAATGTGTGCAAACACCAGAAAAAAAAAAAAAAAAAAGCGAGATGAAATGCACGCGCCTGAAAGTCAACAGCCTCCAGGTGCCCGATCAAAGGTTAATGTGGAGAAGCTTGCAGCTTTTCCAAGGCAGGAGCCGGGGAGCTGCCCCCGAATGAATGGGAAAACAAACTCTCAGAATGAAGACGGCCTGGGGAATTGCGTGTCCAACCCTCCGGGCCCTTCAAAGCAGCAACAGCTACGCCAAGTGCCGTGGGGCTTCCTTTCAGAGCCAGTGCTATTTGGCTGATGTTTATGTAAAGTGGCTCTCAGGGCACAGGTGTCTCTCTCTCTCCCTCTCTCTCTGTCTGTCTGACTTATTAAGGACCTGACATTTTAGACCTCTTTGGGGGAAGGAACCTCAGAAAAGGGAAAACTGCAGGCATGCCTGCCCGAGGGCACTCCGAGTGGAATTTCTATCACAGTAAAGCCAGGTCCCCACCCATGAAGGAGCCTTGGGCGCCCGCTTGGTTTTCACAGTCACAAACAGGATGGCGGTGTGCAGCTTTCCCTGCAGGAAGCTTTGGCCCCTCCTCAGATGCCTGCCGCCTCCTGGCCCTGTTCTAGGCCCTGGTGATCCAGGATCCTGGTCGTGCTGGCTCTAAGACCCCAGGATCAACGCAAAGACAGGAGGGAAAGAAAGGAGGAAGGGAAGGTCAGAAAGCAGACGCTCCCGTCCTCACCGCACAGGGGGAGGCAGACCACGAGTAGCCAGGACATAGAACACGCTGGGCAGCGGTAAACACTACAGAAAACAGCCAGGAGAGGAAGCCCAGCCAGGGAGGGCGGGCAGCAGCCCACGCCGGCTCCGGAGAGCCAGCTGTGAGCCGTTCCCAACCCCCTGTGCACCAAAGTCGTCCTCTGTAACTTGATAATAACCCCGGGGGAGTAATTACACTGTGGGGGGCTGTGTTTTCCCTTCCCCAGACGACTGGCTCCCCCCTGCACCCCTGCACCCCGGGATATTGGGACTGAGAGCAAAAGAGGTGGTGGGCATGAGCCAGAGGTCCTCCGAGGGTCAGCAAGGGCAGGTGGGAGGTTGGAAGGAAGGCACCTCAGGTCCTCAGACTGCAGACCACGGTTAAGAGCCTCGGGCTTTATTCTGAGTGTCAGAACACATCTCTTTGACCTTTCTGCATTTTTTTTTTTTTTCCAGTACTGAGGATTGAACTCAGGGGCATTCTACCTTCGAGCTATACCCCAGCCCTGTTTTTTGTTTTTTTTTTTGTTGTTTTTTTTTTTATTCTTTATTTTGATACCCGGTCTCACTAAGTTGCAGAGGGCCTCACTAGGTAGCTGAGGCTGGCCTTGAACCCGGATCCTCCAATCTCAGCCTCCCAAATGCTGGGATTACAAGCGTGCACCACCATGCCCGGCTCCTTCTGCATCTTTTAATGTGGAGCCTAAGACCCCAGGATCGAAACGAAGGCAGGAGGGAAAGAAGGGGAGGGAGGAGGGCCCGGGGCCTGGCAGAGGGGCAGGCGAAGGCCCACGTCTGAAAACATGAGCATTGCACCCTCCAGAGACACGGCTCCGACGCTGCTAGAAAGCCACCGTGGACCGTGGCTTCTACGCCACAAAGCCGTCATCTCAGCAGGCTGGCCCAAAGCTCTGGAGCCTTCGGGCTGTGAAGGAGCTGCTCTGCTGGGGACTCACGTGGTGGCGTCTCTCTCCTGAGCTGGCAGCAAGAAGGAGACACCTCCTCCAGCAGGAGCAGATGGTGTGTGTGTGTGTGTGTGTGTGTGTGTGTGTGTGTGTGTGTGTGTGTGTGTGTGTGTGTCACACCGAGACCAAAGCAATCACCCCACAAAAAAAAAAAAGAGGGAGAGAGAACCCAGCCAAACCGTTCCTGTCCTGGCGGCCAAGCGCCCCGCAGCGTCTGGAACGCACCGTGGAGCGGAGGATTAAGAGCAAGCTGGCAGGGCGGGCGGGACGGTGGGAGCTCTTTAGCACAAGCTGTTGGAAAGAACCCGGAGGCATATGTGCGCGCCACATGCCGTAAACTGCGCCGGAGCCCTAAACGAGTCACGCAGGGAGGGAGATTGCCAGGCGGCAGGATTCCGTCGCGGCCGTCCACCGGCCCACCCAGTGCAGGGCCTGGAAGCTAAGACCTTGGCGGAGGGAGAGGCAGCCTTGGACACAGAGTCAACAGCCCAGTGCGCCACCCGGCCTGCTCCATGGTGGATACCAGCCGCTGCACCCCCAACCCGCCGCCTCCTCCGCTTCTGCAGGAGAAACGAGGCTCCTGCTCCTTAGAGACTGCCACCTCCAATCTGGGGGCCCCCTGCCTCACCAAGTCTGAATCTACCCTTCCTGCTGCTTCATCCTGGGCCCCAGCCACCACCCTCTCGGCAGGATTCTCCAAGGCTGCCCTTCAGTAAGCTCCCACACGCCGGTAGCTAGAAGTAGCACCCCTAAAACTACAAGCCAGGCACAATTCCTCGGCACAGAGCCAGGCCAAAGTCTTCCAAGGCTTCGGCTGCAGTGTGGTCTTCCCTCCTCCACCGAGCTCTCCCAGAAAGAGATATTTTTTTTTTTAAGTGTGTTTTGCTCACTTTTTATCCCCTGTAACAAATGCACTGGCGACCTTCTGCCGGTTTTCATTTCACAAGTGAAGAAATGAGCCTGGCAAGCCGGGCGTCGTGGCGCACGCCTGTCATCCCAGTACTTGGGAGGCTGAGGCAGGGGGATCGCAGGTTCATGGTCAGCCTCAGTCATTTAGCAAGAACCTCAGCGACCTAAGTAAGTAAGACCCTGTTTCAAAATTAAAAATCCAACAAAAAAAAAAAAGAAAAACTGGGCTGGGCTGAGGGTTGTAGCTCGGAGGTAGAATGCCCCTGGGTTCAAGCTCTAGTGCCACAGGAAGGGAGGGAGGGAGGGAGGGAGGAAGGAAGGAAGGAAGGAAGGAAGGAAGGAAGGAAGGAAGGAAGGAAGGAAGGAAGGCATGAGGGAGGAAGGCATTTTATAACCTCCATGTCGCAGGTGAGGAAGCAGGGTTCTGAGCCCCCCTCCTATTGTCCTGGGAACACGCAACCTGCGGGTGGTAGAGGCGGATTCAAACACAGCGGGTCAGTCTGAAGCACCACTATTATCTTATCATAATCATCATCATGATGACCACGACCAACATGATCACCCTCACCATCACCATCACCACCACCATCACCACCATCACCACCACCACCCTCACCACCACCGTCAATCATCACCATCACTTTTGTTACCAGCTGTGGCGTCCACATGGGGTCAGAAGAGGAGAGAGTCCTCGCCTATGTTATTCTCTGTTAAGAAGCCTGGGTAATGGAGAGGTTGGTCCTTCCTCCCACTTTTCTAGCAGCCTAGACCCTGGGGGAGTGAACAGGAAATCAAATACCTCCATCTACAACCAGGCAGGAAACTCACCTGTTATTCCGTCTGCCCAGTATTGGCACACCTGAAAATTTAGTTTGGTTTTTTTTTTTTTTTAATTTTTTTGAAGTAAATAGCCATTTTTAAAATCAAGAAGATTCTACATGAGAATCTTGTATCCTGGCTTCTCTTTAAAAATCAAAAGATGTAGCGGCCCAAAGCTAGTAAGTTTCTGCTGGCCGTGAGGAAGGCCGTCCCCCATGGGGAGCCAGACTGCAGTGGCCGGGTCCCCGACACTCTCTGGTGCCCTTGATACTTGTACCGATTCCATCTTGCCCGATTCGTTCATTTCACATCTCCACCCAGCCCCCCAAGGCTTCTGAGTTCATCCCTCCTGAGATGGTAAGGACAGAATCAATAAGAAAAGAGCAAAGTTAATATATATATATATATATATATATATATATATATATATATATATATATAAATATATATAAATGCATTAGAGCGGCTAATTGTTTTTTCGTGATTGATTTTTCCCAATAGTCCTGACACATGTTTTTATAGCTTAAAAAGTGCTCTGAAGGTAGTTGTAAAAATGACCCCAAGCACTTTCCATGATCAGCCAGGAAGTATTTAATAGATGGGCTTGTATGAGACCACTGTAATTCTTAGCTTTCTAATCCCCGGAGGAATCTGTAGATTAAGATGGAGCAGAGTCAAGCCCTGCATGGTGGCGCTCGCTTGTAAACCCAGCATTTGGGAGGCTGAGACTGGAGGATCCGGGTTCTCAGCCAGCCTCAGCTACCTAGTGAGGCACTCAGCAACTTAGTGAGACCCTGTTTCCAAATAAAGAATAAAAAAATAGGGCTGGGGGTGTAGCTCGGAGGTAGAATGCCCCTGAGTTCAATCCCCAGTACCGGGAAAAAAAAAAAAAAAAAAAGATGGAGCAGAGTCAAGAGAGGGAGTTCCTCTAATTCCTTCTCACCTGGGGGAGGAGGGCAGCTCCCAAGACACACCGCTCAGCCCTGGACACGAATGGAACCTCTCTCCTCCTCTCCTTCCTCCCCCGACAGTCCGGCTGGCCCCTCCCGCCCTCAGCCCAAAGTCAATCCATCAGTTTAAAAAAAAAACCCAGCCCACGCAGCCCCTTCTGCTCCTGGCTTGCAGCACTCTGTAACTCTTCCTGCGTTTTCGTGATTTGGGATTTTACTTGATTCCAGACCTTTAGTCCATCTGGAATTTATTTTGGTAGATAGAGCTGGAGGAGGAATCTGACTACATATGATTTTTTTTTTTCAAATTAGTTTTAGACAGGTGCTTGAGCCCAGCTCTATTTACATAATGGTCCTTTCTTTCACTAGTGATCTGAAATGGGGGAAAAAAAATTCCAGATACCAAGTTCTTCTGTCCAGTAAGAAGAGTAAATCTGCACCGATCAGTGGGACCGGCCAAGCACCGCAGCAAGCACTTCATGAGGTCGAATCTGTCCTCAAACGTGTTCTACCAGCAAGGAGGCTGATGAAGAGTTTGGAGCAGGAGCTGGGCATGGTGGCGCACGCTTGTAATCCCAGCATTTGGGAGGCTGAGACCAGAGGATCCCGGTTCGAGGCCAGTCTCAGCTACCTAGTGAGGCACTCCACAACTTAGTGAGACCCTGTTTCAAAATAAAAGAATAAAAAATAGGGCTGGGGGTGTAGCTCAAAGATAGAATGCCCCTGAGTTCAATCCCCAGTACCGAAAAAAAAAAAAAAGAGTCTGGAGCAGGGCTTGTTAGAGGTGCACCTCCTCAGCCCCAGCCGGTCCCTGCCGCCTCTAAGCCCACGAGGAGCAGGTATCTGAAACCTCCGGGTTAAGGAAACAGCCACCGTCGCGCCATTGGTAGGTACAGGAGCGGAATGGACCTGGGACGTCTAATTCCAGAACCAGCCCAAGGGTCCAGCAGCCCCCATCTCATTGCACAGCGCAGAGCTTTCTTCCTCCCACCCATACGCAGAGCTCAGAAGAAGACCATACCACTACTAATTATGGCACGGACATCACGGCCCAGGAATTACAGGGTGACGAGACCCTGGCCGGGCGCTCAGCGTGTGCTCAGAGCAGTTCCTGCCCTGTCTCCCCCCCCCCCTCTCTGTCTCTCTCTCTCTGTCTCCCTCTTTCTCTCTCAGTCTCTCTCTGTCTCTGTCTCTCTCTCTGTCTCCCTCTTTCTCTCTCAGTCTCTCTCTCTGTCTCTCTCTCTGTCTCTCTCTCTGTCTCTCTCTCTGTCTCTCTCTCTCTCTCTGTCTCTCTCTCTCTCTCTCTCTCTCTCTCTCTCTCTCTCTCTCTCTCTCTCTCTCTCTCTCTCTCTCTGTCTCTCTCTCTCCACCACTACCACTCCGTCTGCAGGTCCAGCTACTGCTTCCCTTTCACAGAGGAGAAAACTGAAGTGGAAATCGAGTATCCAGACTGAAGCCCACGCCACGCAGCTCCCACGCACAGAGCGCAGACCCGCCGCAGCCTGCCTGTGACCAGGACGCCTGTCTCCAGGGACTTCCGGGGACCACATGGGCCGGGGGCTGGGGGACGGAGAGGAGGGAGCCAGGCGGGCCTGCTTTGCTCTTCCTGCCCAGCGCTAGGGGAAGTGGGAAATGGCCTTAGACTTTAGGACACTCAGTCCATCCCAAGGAAGCCCGTGGCTCAGGCTGAGGGCGGGGGAGGACGCCGCCCCCTCCACTCCCAGTGTCTGGATAATAGGAAGACGGCAGCGGGCGGGCGCTGGAGCCCCGCACTCACAGGCACCAGAAAGAACCACCCTCCCGCAGCAAGCCGCTCCCGGAACCTACCGGTATCCTCCAGCTAAACTCAGCCCATTAAATTTTCATCTTTTAACAAACGTCTCCAATTGCCCTGAATAATTAACAGATGCAATTGCTTCTGCATGGCAGAGAGCCTTGTATCCCAGACAGATGTGTGTGTTCACACCCCAAACGGGGGGGAGGGGAGGGTCGCCGCAGCCTGGAAACCCGGCCAGGGAGAGGACCTAGCAGCGTGGTGCCTCCCACAAGCACCTGAGAACCCAGGGGTTTGGGGGTCACAAGGTGCCTGAGGACCCTCCGGACGGCGCCCACCTGCACAGAGATCCATGGAGCTACACCATGTTTCTACATTACTAGAGACAAAACATTACATTAAAAAATAATAGTAACAACAGTGCAAGCCGGGCGTGCTGGCACATGCCTGTAATCCTAGTACTTGGGAGGCTGAGATAGGAGGATCGCAGGTTCGAGGACAGCCTCAGCAAGTAGTAAGACTGAAACTAAAAATAAAATAGAGCTAGGGGGTGTAGCTAAGAGGTAGAATGTCCCTAGGTTCAATCCCCAGTACTGTGAAAAGTAAATAAATACATAAAATAGAAATTTTTTAAAATGTTGATTAAATAGCATCAGAAACATGAAACACGTATGGCTATACTTGGCCAAAGGTATGGAAGAGTTGTAAATTGGAAAATCTAAGATGGGAGTGGTGGCGCACACCTGTCGGCCCAGTACTTGGGAGGCTGAGACAGGAGGATTACAGGTTTGTGGCCAGCCTCAGCAACTGAGTGGGAGACTCTGTTTCAAAATAGAAAGTGAAATAGGGCTGGGGGTGTAGCTCAAAGGTAGAATGCCTCTGGGCTCAATCAGGAAGAAAGGAAGGAAAGGAGGGAGAGCGAGAGAAAGAAGGAAGGAAGGAAGGAGAAAGGGAGGGAGGGAAGAGAAAATAAAATACTGCTGAGAAAAAAAAAATTAAAGACCTAGTTAGTCTGGCCACCAGAATTCTTGCCCAAGGGAAATCAGATAAAACCTCGCCCTCCGCCCTCCGCCCAAGAGCCTGGGGTGGGGAAGGCGCCACAGCCGGCCAATGCGATTATCCCCTTCATCTCTGGCGGGATCGGCAGCCACTGGGCTGAGGTACATCCGTCATGCTCAAGAGTGAGCCATATCCATAGATTAAAAATTAATTTACTACCCGGCCTGGCTTCCAGCTTGATGCCTTAATTGAGTTTGTTGTGACAGCGTTGTTGAGCTGCGAGGCATGATTTAGCCCGGTCCTCGGACCTCTGTGTTCCAGGAGAGGTTGATGAGCTCTCTAACACGATTACCTCCCAGCACACAGAAGGCCGATCTCCAGAGTCGCTGGGAATTCATCCCGAGTCCCTCCTGCAGGCGGAACCAGCGGCAGAGTTGTTGATCTACTTCAAAGACATGCTCAACCATCTCAAGGCGGCGCACGCTTGCCATCCCAGTCCTTGGGAGGCTGAGACAGGAGGATCGCAGGTTCGAGGCCCGCCTCAGCCACTTAGTGAGGCCCTCCGCAACTTAGTGAGATCTTGTTTTAAAATAAAGAATAAAAATAGGACTGGGGTGTGTCTTGGAGGTAGAATGCCCCTGGGTTCAATCCCCAGTACCGCAAAAAAAAAGAGGAAAAAGAAATAAACAGAATCCGATTTAAGATGATGCCTAATTGCTTCAGTCACGAAGTCAAGGCGTAAAGAGCCTTTTTGACCCGCCATCTCCGCGCAGATGACGTTAGGCAGAGGCGCGCAGATCTGGGGCTCCCCGCCGAAGCAAGCTGGGCTTCAGAACTGGGGGGCAGGTGGAGGGCTCCGTCCAGCTGGCTGCCGTGGACAGGAACCGCTCGCAGCCCCCTGGACGGTGCCCCCAGCTTCCCAAGGCTGGGTGCCGAGGGAGGAAGGAACCTGTCTCCCCGCAGCCCCGAGCCAGCCACCAGCTGACCCTCCTCCTCCCAACCATCTCTGTGTGTCTCCCAGGTGAACACATCGGCAGGAAACCATTCGAGCGCCGTGAAGCCATCGCTCCGTGCCTGCAAGCTGCGGGTCTGGGCGAGAAAGAAGTCAGTAAGTCCACGGTTCTCCCTTCTCGGCAGCTGGTTATCCACGGCCGACCGTGGCCCAAAAAATACGGCATGGGAAGTTCCATAAATGAACAATTCATAAGTTTCAAATCACTTTTATTACAGTGTGTCGTTACGGCTTCTCTTTTTATTACTCGCTGTTAATCTCTCACTGTGCCTAGTTTGTTTGTTGATTGATTTATTTAGGGGCCCGGCATCGAACCCAGGGCCTTGCACATGATAAGCACGCTCTGTGTCACTGAGCTACACCCCAGCCCCGGGCCTCATATAAATTAAACGATCGTAGGTATGTCAGTGCAGGAAAAAAAAGTTTTATACATGATATATACATACATAGCATACCTATATATAACATGCATATATATATATATATATATGGTTCAGCACTGTCTGTGGTTTCAAGATTAGGGGTCTTAGAATGTAGACCCCATGGATAGAGAAGACAACTATATTTTTTCCATAAATACATGGTGGTGGCACATGCATCTAATCCCAGCACTTAGGAGGCTGAGACAGGAGGATCACAGGTTTAAGGCCAACCTCAGCAACTTAGTGAGAGCCTGTTTCAGAATAAAAAATAAAATGAGGCTGAAGGTGCAACTCAGAGGTAGAGCACCCCTGAGTTCAACCCGCAGTATCAAAAAATTAAATTAAATAAATAAACCATGACTGTAGCTGGGTTTCGTTGTTTGCTTGTGTCTGGTGTTAATGCAAGAACATTCTGGAAAATGTGGGGTTAAATGTGGATTTAGGCAATGGCTTCACCTGGCTGGTAGGCTCAAAATTCTCCACAAAGGCAGAAAAACAGATCTCTCTCTCTCTCTCTCTCTCTCTCTGTCTCTCTCTCTCTCTCTCTCTGTCTCTCTCTCTGTCTCTCTCTCTGTCTCTCTCTCTGTCTCCCTCCCTCCCTGCCCAATGCATGGATGCCGTCTCTGTTCCCAGACCCCCGGCTTCAAGTACACAGTTCTTGTCCGCCAAACCAGGAAGGAGACAGGAGCGATGACTTATCAGGACAAGCCCAGGTGGCCTGGACCACGCTCGCGACGCCGATAGGGGTGCCATTTCCTGCTGCTGTCAGAGATTCCTGGTCTCAACACATATTTACTAAGCGCCTGGGACCTACACAGTCAGGTTGCTGGACTGCACAGCGCGCGCACACACGCACACACACACGCACACGCACACACACACACGCACACACACGTGCGCGCGCACACACACACACATGCGCGCACACACACACGCACACTCAAGCACACACGCACACACGCACACACACACACACGCACACACACGCAGGCACACACAGCAATATGGATGTGACAAAACCTGAGGAGCACAGATATAAAGGTAGGCTTAAAGACACAGATATAGACGCAGCTACATCTGGAAGAGACAGACTGATGAGAGCTCTTAACTGGGCAGAAAGGAAAGAGTCAAAAGACATGTGAGGCAGGGCGTGGGGGTGCACGCTTGTAATCCCGATGCTTGGGAGACTGAGACAGGAGGATCGCAGGTTCGAGGCCAGCGTCAGCGACTTAGCAAGATCCTCAGCAACTCAGTGAGATCATGTTTCAAAATAAAAAATAAAGGGCTGGGATGTAGCTCAGAGGTAGAATACCCCTGGGTTCAATCCCCAGTCCCACAATAAAAAAAGAACGCTTGAGGTTTTATAAATTGAAAAATTGAATATACCAATTTACTATATGAGCAATGGAAAATTAAAGATTTCAAATTAAAAATTACATGTGTGCTTGGACACATATATGCATAAATACATATACACAAGTGTATATGTACATCCAGTTTTTGTGTGTGTGTGTGGTACTGGGGATTGAACTCAGGGGCATTTTACCTCCGAGCTACACCCCCCCAGACCTATTTTTTAGTCTTTATTTGGAAACAGGGTCTCACTAAGTTGCGGAGGGCCTCACTAAGTAGCTGAGGCTGGCCTCGAACCTGCCATCCTCCTGTCTCAGCCTCCCAAGTACTGGGATCACAAGCGTGCGCCACCACGCCCAGCGATGTACATCCTATTTTTTTATATGCAAATGCACACATTTTGTAATATGTCAAGTCACTGCATTCACAGGTATATTTGTGTATGCGGAGTTGGGAATCCTGAAAAGAAACACCAAGTCACGAATAGCGGCGTTCAGTGGGGATGAGGATAGGGGGCGCCATCTCAGGAGAGATTCATGTTTTCTTTTAGATGTCTCTGTAATTTTTTTGGCTTTTTTTCAATGCACATCTCTTGCCCTTGAAATCTGGCCAGGTAAAATGACCTGAAAGCTGCACACACACACACACACACACACACACACACACACACACACACACGGACACACGCACGCACGCACACACTCACACACTCTGAGAAAGCATCACTTATCCAACTCGGGACTGTGGATACATATTTTGATTCTTATCCACCCACTGGGGCTCCCGCCCCTCTTTGAAGGACTGTTCACAGTAGTGTTGAGAATGGCACTCATAACAGACTCAGGTGAAAACTCTGGCATAAAAAAGCTCGAAATCTGGCAATCAGGAAGATATGGTGCTCGAGGTGGCCCAACCCCCTCGGGGCTAAAGCGCCCTCAGAGGGCCTCCTGCCCCAAGCAACGTGCCCAGCCCCTTTGAGAGCGACCGGCTAGACCCCTCGTCTCAAAAAGTCATGAGGCTCCTTTTGCTAATTGCTCTCCCTTCGTGGTGAAATAATTCAAACACCCCATTCCCTTCCAAAGTGAGAGCGAGAGCTAAATTTAAACCCAATAACTTAATGATGCATCTGCAGTTCCAAGCAGCCAACAATCTATCAAAAAAAAAAAAAAATCCAACCAAGATCAGCCCATTCCAAATATAGGAGAGCTTCGCACAAAGGCTGCATACCACTCCACTGTGTAACTAACGCTCAACCCCGGGATGACCAAAACTTTAAAACCTCCAAGAAGTAATAAGCCCTCGCTCGAAACAGCCCATAGATGCTAAGAGAAGAAATTGCTGCGTCCCATAGACCATGTAAAATAAATGCACTTGGAAAAAAACATGCAAATAATAACCCCGATCACTCAACTGAGACGAATTGTTGCTGGAAGTGTTGTTGCTGACACGATTTGTCTGTTTAGGGCAGGCAGATAACTATCTGCTTGTTATAGAGGATACATGTTGAAGACCTGGATACCATTATATCGAGAGTGATGAAAATTAAGGAGTTTTTTTTAGCATCTTTTCCAGGAACCGCCCCACCCTTGATTCGTTAAACGATGATTTGTGACTCTGTCCTGATGGAAACCATCAGTGGCGGAGTGCACGTCCTACATGGGAGACGGCTGCGAGCTGCGCACCCACACCCTCTCTGCCTCCTTTCTTCCAGGGAAAAGGGACACGTGAGACAGAAACCAGAGGGTTTGGGAGGATTTGGGGGTGAGCTCAAGTGTAGGGGACATACAATGGCCTGGATCCCAACCTACAGCCATCCCCATCCCCATCCCCATCAGTATCATCACCATCAGTACCATCACCATAACCACCATCATCACCATCACCATCATCATGCTCATCACCATGGCTCTTCTGTGTCCATCCTGTCACCTCCATCATCACACTACCCCTCCGCCACCACGTGGACGGAATCTGAGACCCAGGACGATCTGTTTCTATCAGAAGCAGCCCCCGGCAGCACACTGGGCACAAAGGCGCAGCCGGCCGCCTCCCGCTTCACAATCACAACACAGGGACGGAGCGGCCCTCGCAGCCAGGGCCTGGCCAGCCGTTCCCAGGGCGGAAGCTTCGGGCAGCAAGAAGCAGCTAGCCGCGCACCACCTCCGTCGTCTCGTGACCACAGTGAGGACGCCCTTGCGTTCAGCTCGCGCCCTGCGCAGCGAGCCTCCACCCAAATACCGCTCCTCCGGCCTTCTGATTTTCCTTCCTCTCACGCTTACTTCCATCTCTGGTCAGAATTTAGGGTGATTTTTATCAAATGCTAATTTTGACCGTGTCACTCTCCTACCTAAGAAAAAAACATCACAACTGGCCGGCCATTGGTCTTGATATTTAAAACCCATATCTATCCTAACCCAGGCTTTATGGTCCTGAAGAGGTTGCTCCGTCTGCCTCTTTTCATCTGTGCCACGGACGCCCAGTCGCTCAAACATTGAGCTCATTCTGGCCCCAGGACCTTTGCACTGCCTGCTCAGAATGCGATCTCTGCAAAGCACAGACCATGTTTCTTTCATTCACTGCTCCTTCCTTGCCAGCCACTAAACATACAGTTGGCACTTGATAAACTCGTCTTGATTAAATTGCTAAATAGACGTAACCCCTGACCGGCACAGGAGGAGAAAATTTCTGAAGGGAGAGAGAGAGAGAAAGAGAGGGTGACTTACCACAAAGCCCCACCGCTGGGTGCCTGGTCCCGGGACACGAGAAACTCTTCCAGGGGTCGGATCTGATTACGTGTGTCTCTGTCTCTGCCCCCGCAGGCGTCAGGGGTGGCGGGTCATTTCTGAACTGCAGGGAGAAACACACAGGCGCTCCATCAGGGGAGGATGGCTGGGAAGTTTGCTTCTGTCCCCCATGCCCCAGAGACAGGAAAGACACAGGCCCTGCAATCCTCCTGCCTCAGCCTCCCAGGACTGGGATTACAAGCATGCGCCACCATGACCAGCACATTTATCTATTTCTTTTTTTTTTTTCTTTCTTTCTTTCTTTTGTTACTGGAGGTTGAACTCAGGGGCACTCTCTCTCTGAGCTACACTCTCCAACCCATTTTAGTTTTTTTTTTTTTTTATAACAGGGTCTCATTGGGTTATCGAGAGTCTCCCTATGTTGCTGAGGCTGGCCATGAACCCTCGATCCTCCTGCTTCACCTTCCCAAGTACTGGGATTCCAGGCATGAACCACCACACCCGGCTTCTGCTTCCTGATCAAATGATTGCCCCACTCTGTGTAGACCTCCAGGTTCCTGAATCTGCCCAGAGAAATGCTTTTTTTTTGTTTTTTTTAATTACTGATTATCACACTGTGCTGTGGACGCAGAGGAGAAGGAGCAGTGCTCACACTGGATTTGGGCGGCTCCGTGCTGGTCCTTAATCACCAGCACATGATGGTGTCCCATGGTTACAGGAAGTGTTATCATAGGTCAAGCTAATTAATAGAAATCTATGTAAAAACCAACAAGCACAAGACAGATAGCAAACTCAGGGGGGAGCCCCACTCCTCCATCTTGCCACTGAGTATTTAAAAGTAGAAATCTCAGCCGGGCGTGGTGGCGCACTCCTGTGATCCCAGCCAGCCTTGGTAACTTAGTGAGGCTCTTAGCAACTTAGCGAGACCCTGTCTCAAAATAAAAGTAAATAAATAAAATAGGGCTGGGAGTACAGCTTGGAGGTAGAATGCACCTGAGTTCAATCCCCAGCACCATGGAAGGAAGAAAGGAAGGAAGGTAGGGAGAAAGGAAGGAAAGAAAGAGGAAGGAAGGAAGGAAGGAAGGAAGGAAGGAAGGGAGGGAGGGAGGAAGGAAGGAAAAGGAAAGAGGGAGGGAGGGAGGAAAGGAAGGAAAGAAAAAGGAAGGAAAAAGGAAGGGAATTTCTGTATATCAGTCTCCCTTCCAGTTGACATAAACTATCAAACATCAGAAGTTGTTTTACTTCCCTTTTATTTTGCTAAAACAAGTTCCTCAGCTCTATAAGAATCACAGAATAAGATGATAAATTGAATTGCTCGAGGTTTTGTTTTGTTTTTTTTTTAATCAAAAACCTCACAAGCGTCCTGGGTCCAACTTAAGTGAGAAGAACAGACGGCGTGGTGGCATCCTGGAACAGGGGACCAGACGCCAGTCTCTACCGCCGAGACTCAATTTATTTCAATCTAGCGGAACGTTTGCTGAGCACCTCTGCCATTCCTGGTCGTCTGTCCACCCAAAAGCAGAGGGGACTGAGTCCTTCGGGGATGCTCAGCCGGGCAGGGAGGCCGGAACCTGCATGTATCATTGGAACTTGACCTTGGATCTGATGAGATTTAGAATGGAGGGCACAGCAATGTACGGGGAGATGTCTAGACAGGAGGTTGGGGTTTTCTTCCTGGAAATATGTAATGGTTGCTTGGGATACAGTGTTCCCAGCAGCCAAGGGCCATGCTGGAAACAGAAATTAGCAGTCTGTGTGTGGCCACCCTCCCAGCTCCATGCATAATGGAGGCCCTGCTAGAGACAGGAGACCGGAAATACCACGTAGGTAGAAGCTGTAACCCAGAGCAAAGCCCTCTGTACCTTGACAGTAGGAGCTTCTAGAAGGAAACTCTTCAGTTCCCTGCTGACATCCGAGCCTGAGCCCACAGCTGACATCTACAAAGCCATCAAGATGTCACCCCAAAACCAAACAAACTGCCGGGGACCACACGCTGCCTCCAAAAGCAAACCTCAGATATGGAAGACCAAAATCAAAGAACACAGAAATAAAATTGAGAGCCGGGTGCAGTGGTGCACACTGGTAATCCCAGTACCTGGGAGACTGAGACAGGAGGATTGCAGGTTTGAGACCAGCCTCGGCAACTTAGTGAGAACCTGTTTCAAAATAAAATAGGGCTGGAGATATAGCTCAGAGGTAGAATGACCCTGAGTTTGATCTCCAATAAGAAGAAGGAGGAGGAAGAGAAGAAAGGGGAGGAAGAGGAAGAAGAGAAGGAGGAGGAAAGAGAGGGGAGGAGGGGGAAGAGGGAGGAAGAGGAGGGAGGAGGAGGAGGAGGAGGAAAAGGAAGAGGAAGAGGAAGAAGAAGAAGGAGGAGGAGGAGGAAGAGGGGGAGGAGGAGAAGGAGAAAAGGGAGAATAAATAATATTCAGGGAAAAGAGAGAATCAAGAAAAGCTTTTCTATATTATAAAGAACTGAGAAAAATTACTAGCATGTATTGCAGGTAGCAAAATTTAAAATGAGGCAATAAATAATTCCAGGGAAACTAAAAAGCTGTACAGGAAGAAATGCAGTCACTGGAAGCCAGGCGCAGTGGCACATGCTTGTCATCCCAGTACTCGGGAGGCTGAGACCAGAGGATCCGGGTTCGCGGCCAGCCTCAGCTACTTATTGAGGCCCTCTGAAACTTAGTGAGACCCTGTTTCAAAATAAAGAATAAAAAATAGGACTGGGGGCATAGCCCGGAGGTAGAATGCATCTGGGTTCAATCCCCAGTACCACAAAAAAAAAGAAAAGAAAGAAATGCAATGGCTGTTACTGGTTGGTTCTACAGCTAACAACATATACATAGAAACTTCAATTGTTGACAAGTAGCAATTTAATTCCATGTGCAGGTTCTGGGAGGGGGGTTCTAAGGAACCTGAATCTTCAAGTGTCACCGGACTCCTGGACCTCGGCACTTTGACATTTGAGGCTAGACAGCTCTCGGGGGGCAGAGGGGAGCTGTCCTGAACATCGTGGCATTTTTAGCAGCATCCCTGCCAGGAGCGACTGGGTCCCACAGCACCCTGATCTACCCTGATTGTAACCAAAAAAATGTCTCCCACCGTGAGGGACGTAGCTTCCCCTGCAAGACAAAATTGCCCCTGGTTTTCAACCTAACATAACAGAAAGTGCTATTTTTGACTTATGAAGCTTGATAAGTCAAAAATAGCGGTATAGGCATTTTTTTAGTGTTATTTCGGTAACTTCAAGAGGAAACCAGAAGTTTTGCAAGTGGGAGAGGAGAACTGGAGAGAAAGGGAGACAAGACAAGAGATGGCTGTTTGTTTTGTTTTGTTTTGATTTGTTTAATTTTACATCTTTACACACAATTGATTTTTCAAATTATGTGCATGCACTTTCAAATTAAAAAATAACATAGAAGCCAGGCATGGTAGCACACGCCTGTAATGCTAGTACTTGGGAGGCTGAGACAGGAGGATCACAGGTTCACAGCCAGCCTCAGCAACTTAGTGAGACCCTCAGCAACATAGCAAGATCCTGTTTCAAAATTTTAAAAAAGGGTAGGGGTGTAGTTCATAAGTAGAATGCCCCCGGGTTCAATCCCCAGTTCCACAAAACAATAACAACAAAAACATAGTAGCAAAGGCTTTGTATAGGAGTCTTGTCTCAAAGGAAATCTTATACTTCATACACTTGTATCTTTTCTCTAAACTGCATGAAACAAATAGCTATCATGTAACAATGTTCTTAAGAAATCTACATATCCCCTTAAATCACCAGGTGTAGCACCACTGGTCCACCTACTGCATTGTGAGAAGAATTCTCACAGATGGTGAAGGGTCTGGGACACTCCCCAAGCACGCTCAGCGGACCACATAGAGAACGTGCTGGAACCTGGTCTCCGGCGGGCTCCGTGCCCAGCACAGGCAGACGTAAAGTTTGCTGACTCCTTCAAGCTTTTCCTCCAGCCACATACATCCTAGTCTGCTCCTTTAAGGAATTGTGATTTCTCAAGAAAATAGTTAAGAATAACATTAAAAGATAATGCCAAGCACAGTGGTGCATGTGGGTGATCCTTGTACTTGGGAGGCTGACACAAGAGTATTGCGGGTTCAAGGCCAGCCTCAGCAACTTAGCAAGACTCTCAGCAACCTAGCGAGACCCTGTTTCAAAATGAAAAATAAAAAGGACTGGGGGTGTTGCTCAGATGTAGAATGCCCCTGGGTTCAATCCTCAGTAACACACACACACACACACACACACACACACACACACACATACACACACACACACACACACACATACACACACACACACACCAAGTACAATAGAATATGCCTGTAATCCCTGTATTTCAGAGGCCAAAACAGGAGGATTTCAAGTTCAAGGCCAGCCTCAGCAACTTAGCAAGACTCTCAGCAACCTAGTGAGACAACCTAGCGAAATCCTGTTTCAAAATAAAAAAAAAAAAAAAAAAAGGGCTTAAGGATATAGCTTGGTGGTAGAATAAGGCCTCTCGGTTTCAATCTCCAGTACCAAAAATAAAATAAGATTGCAGGAAACCATGATAATCTGCAAAGTTATGTGAATTTTTCCTAATTCTATGAAGGAAAAAAAATGTCAGTGAGATGCTAGTTCCTCAGTTCTCTGTGCCTGTGCATTTAACGAGTTTCTCTTGGGTTCCCTGCATGGAATCGGTAAACGCACCTATCCCTCCCTCCTCTTCCTGGACTCCTGGCTGGGTTTTTCCCTCGACTTCTACCTTCTGCCTTCTCCTCCCACCCTTTCTCTGCCCGCCCCATCATAAAAGGGGCTGTGGGTTCTGACATCTCACCACCACGACCAGAGGGCTCGCTAATGATCTTAAAGCATGAACAGCCACTCCGTCTGGTTTCTGGCGTGGGATGGTTATTATTAATTCAAAAAGTGTGGTCCACCCAAATAATGCCTTACGCACAACCAATCCTACGATAAAATTGAATCTAGTGATATCAAATATCACTTCATGCAAAGCCTTAATTAACAGAGCTGTTTATGTAGATGGGGGGGCAGGGAGGAGATAAAAAAAATCCAATGATTAATTGATACATATTTTGCCACTACCGTCAAATGTCGAGCCACAGAAAAGGCCGGCCACCTGCTCAGCCCTGCAAACACGCTTGGCACGGAGCAGAGAGCTGCTTCTGCCGCCAGGGTGGGTGTGGCACCTTCTATTTTATGTGAGGCTCAGACTCACTCCGTCCCTCGGAAAACAGAAGAATACACGAGGTCTCAAGCCGACAGGAGCTCCCCGCAGTTCACGTGTGTTATTCCAATGAACACAGGACTCAGATACAATGACAAGGTTGCAAATTACATTCTCTGTCTAATTACATCCATTATCTAAAACCTGCATGCTGTCAAAACCCATCTCATCGGCTGGGCTTAGAAATTGCAAAGTGCTGCCCGGAAATTAAATACAGAGCAGAGGGAAAAAAAATAAATAAAAAATTCCACTTGAGACATCATCAGAACTTGGAAAAAAAATAAATAAATATGCTGGTTTTGAAGCCAAGGACGTGACGTTGAAAACAAGCAAGAACAGAGTCCATTTCAAAGAGAACGGCGAATCCCCAGGGAGGGACTCGGGAAGCCAAATGAGGCAGGGGGACACGCACCCCTAGTTTATTTGCCAGTCAAAGCAGAGAGCGTGCAGAGCGAACTCAGGTACCCACCAAAGAACTCACCCTCTGACCCTCCTGCAAGATCCTTCCGAGCTCAGCACTGGCCAGAGGACAGGTCTGGGACCGAATTTCACAGGGCAGTAACAGTGACTCAAACCGCTTTTTAATTAAGACCCAAAGGTTTGGAAACCAAAGATCATCACCAACATCCGGACTGGACAACACCTCTCCCGCCTCCCAGCCCAGAAAAGCAGTTTCCATCATCAGGGGGGCTGCGGCAGGTGAGAAAGTGGTCTCAACCCGGGCGTGGTGGTGCACGCTTGTCATCCCAGTACTTGGGAGGCTGAGACCAGAGGATCACAGGTTCGAGACCAGCCTCAGCTACTTAGTGAGGCACTCTGAAACTTAGTGAGACCCTGTTTCAAAATAAAGAATAAAAAAAAAAGAAAATAGGGCCGGGGGTTGTAGCTCAGAGGTAGAATGCCCCTGAGTTCCATCCCCAATACTGCAAATAAATAAATAAATAAATAAATAAATAAATAAATAAATAAATAAATAAATAAATAAATAAATAAATTCTCTCCATCTAAACTGCAACTCATGAACCCGCTAGGTTCCTCTCCATGCCCAAAAGAAGGTACTTACGAGACGTGGGGGTCAGTTATCCCGAGGCTGGGCCGGCGGCTCAGACGGGCCAGCGGGTTGCCGGGTGGGCACCAGCCTCCCGCCTGCACGGCCAGCCTGCACGCTGCACGCCTGCTGTCTGGGACTCCAGCAGGAAGACTGTTTACTTATTCATGGCCCGCCCGGGCTGGAGCCGGCCCGGAACTGCTTTGTGTCTGTGGGAGAGGACGGTAATTTGATCTGCGAATGGGAACGGGGCGGCACATGGTCTGTTTGTCATGAGTCACGCAGACAGAGAGTGCCGTGTGCACGCGGCTTTCGGAGGAGGCCCCCTGCGCAACTTGCGCTGTGACCCGGGGCAGCGTCACGCCATGCCACCTTCCTCCCCTCCAGCGTTCGGCGGGTCTCCCCACCCCCAAGTAAGCCTTCCCTGAGACGCATGGACTGGGGAGGGGCCCGTGTGGGGGTCTGTCCGTGGGTGATGACAAAGATGGAGCAGGTTACGGGAAACATATCAACAGACAGAAATATCTGGGGCTCAGCAAGGGACACTGAAGGAGAGGTGAGACAGAGGGGACCATCAGCAGGTGTTTAGCGTGACTTAACGCTTCCTATTGCTAGCCGATGGCATCCTCATTAAGGACCTCGAGAGGAGCCATCCGCCTCAGAATGTCAGTGATCTAGCCTCCCTTTGGGGTGCTGGAACGCTGGCCCATCTCGCCCCAGGACTGCACGCTGCTTTGGAGTCTGGTCTAGCGGCTCCAGCAGCCTCCTCACCCCCCCCCGCCCCTGCCGGCGTCCACCCCAAATCACACCGTCAAGCAGAGAGATCCCGCCTCTCCTTGAAGCTGACACCCCGGCTACTTGTAAGCAAGCAAGCAGCACTGGGTTTTCAGTAACAACCCAAAGATAATGACGCCAGGCAAAAAGTCCTAGAACTCCAGCCGGGCGTGAGCGTGCACGCTTGGCATCCCAGTACTTGGGAGGCTGAGACCGGAGGATCCGGGTTCGCGGCCAGCCTCAGCTACTTAGTGAGGCTCTCTACAACTTAGTGAGATCCTGTTTAAAAATAAAGAATAAGAAATAGGGCCGGGGGTGTAGCTCGGAGGTAAAATGCCCCGGGTTTAATCCCCAGTACCGCAAAAAGAAAAAAAGAAAAAAAAAGTCCTAGAACCTAAAGTGCAAAGGACAGCCTGACATTTAGTGCCCAGGGGGCAGAGCCAAGCTGCTCCCAGCGCACAGAAACCGTAAGTAACCGAGCTCCGTTTCCCTGCCTCTCCCACCCAGGCCTGCCCATGGTTCTCCCCGCCCTCAGGGATGTAAGACCTGCACTTCAGCTGACTTCTTTCTTGCAGCAGCAAAGAGCCTAACTTCTCCCCTGCTCCCCACCCTTCCCTCCGCTGCACCCACACCCTCCGGCCCCCTCCTCTGCGCCCTGCCTTTCCCAGTAACTCGGCCGCTGCCCGCAGAACCACCCTCCCGCTTGCGGTGGGCCTCTGGACGCTCACGCCCCATCTCGCAGTAATTATGCAGTCTCCTCGGGAAATGAATGACCGCACCTTGGGACGGGCTCTCACCACAGAAATGACCATGTGATGTAATGTGTGGGTTAGTTGCCTCCGTTTAACCATTGCATGATGTAGGTGTCGACCTAAGCATCGTGCGTGGTGCACATGATAAAGAAAAAAAAAAAAAAAAACAGTAGCTGGGCGTGGTGGCGCACGCTTGTAATCCCAGCATTTGGGAGGCTGAGACTGGAGGATCCGGATTCTCGGCCAGCCTCAGCTGCTTAGTGAGGCCCTCCGCAACTTAGTGAGACCCTGTTTCAAAATAAAGGATAAAAAATAGGGCCAGGGCTGTAGCTCGGAGGTAGAATGCCCCCGGGTTCCATCCTCTGAACCACAAAAAAAAAAAAACAAAACAAAACAGTGTTATCTGTCAATTTAAAAAAATATATATATATATATATATATATATCCTCTTGTTCACATATTCTAGCTTTCCCCCCCTGGTTCTCCAGACAAACATGTCTAGCAAAACCCTGTTCCTAAGTCAGTCAGCCCAGTCTGTTCTCTCTAACCTGCCGTGCGGATTGCTGGTTACGGCCATAGAAAAGTACAACTCAACCAGGTGTGGGGCGCATGCTTGCAATCCCCGTTCTTGGGAGGCTGAGACAGGAAGATCGCAGGTTCGAGGCCAGCCTCAGCAATTTAATGAGAACCTTAGCAACCTAGTGAGATCCTAGTTCAAAAAAATAAATAAATAAGAAGGGCAGAGGGTATAGCTCAGAAGTAGAACGCCCCAGGGTTCAATCCAACAGGTACCACTAAAATTAAGTGTATTAATTTAAGAAAAAAAAAAACTAGGCAAGCATATCTCACACCCTTTCATCAGGATTCCTTCGTTCACAGCAAGCATCTCCAGCATTCCGGGCCTCCTGTTCTGTGGTGCTGGACTCAGTGGTCTACCCTCTACGGGGTGAGAGTACAGACACTGTGTTTACACGGCCCGATCTGCACCTGGCTCACAGAAAGTGTTCTGAGACTGTTGAATGAAACGTATTTATTTCTGCTGTTGCCACTTGGCACTGAATGACAGACAGAACATTCACAAGTGAAAATTGAAAGCCGAGATTTAAAAAAAAAAAAAAAAAAAAAACTTCCCCAGGAGAAGGAGAGTCCAGCTCCTCCTCCGTTCTCCAGAAACGCAAGTCAACAAAATAATTCCAAAGGTCACAGAGCCGCTTGGGTCACCCCGCGCTCTCCTGGTGCTGTGTAAGGGACCGGCTTTTCGCCCCTCGCTCTGTGACCCTGCAGCCTGGCTGGCTCCCAGAGGGATCTGGGCAGCTCGAGTCATTAACTCCACACTCGAGCACGTGAGGCTCTTACAGACGGCGCCCGTCTCCCCACGCTTCAACCCCACGCGTGGGATTCCTCCCCTCTGCCTCCAAGGAAGATGGAGAAGGTAACCAGGGCTGCTCAAAGAGAAGAGCTCCGAAAAGCAAGAACCGCACACCCTCGGGGCAACGCCTGCCTCCGCTCGGCTACCCGGAGGCAACGCCTCACATTTAATTAAACACCTTTACACTCCAGAGCCATCGCGTCAGATTAATCATCTTATATGAAAATTAATTCGACTCTCACTAAAAACCCCCAGACGCGTGCGGTGGCAACTTCTACCACTGAAGAAGTTCACCCTCAGCCCGATGACTTCATCTTCCAGCAGAAATTCGGGGTGCCACGGTGTTGTTTTCTACAATAAAATCATTTAGAAGCCGGGCGTGGTGGCGCACGCTTGTAATCCCAGCATTCGGGAGGCTGAGACCGGAGGATCCGGGTTCGAGGCCAGTCTCAGCTACCTAGTGAGGCACTCTGCAACTTAGTGAGACCCTGTTTCAAAATAAAGAATAAAAAATAGGGCTGGGGGTATAGCTCAGAGGTAGAATGCCCCTGGGTTCAATCCCCAGTACCGCAAAAATAGAAAAATAAGATAAAATCATTTCAGGAAATGCAATTTTCTGCTCTAGTGCTGTTGACATCACCAGCGGTGTCGAGAATAACCGCCACCGTGCTGAGCGCCGCGTCCCGAGTGCCCGACTGGAAGTGTCTCGTTGACGTCTCAAAAGACAGTCTGTTAGCCGGGCGTGGTGGCGCACACTTGTAATCCCAGTACTTGGGAGGCTGAGACTGGAGGATCTGAGTTCACGGCCAGTCTCAGCTACCTACTGAGGCACTCCGCAACTTAGTGAGACCCGGTTTCAAAATAAAGAATAAAAAATAGGGCTGGGGGTACGGCTCGGAGGTAGAATGCCTCTGAGTTCAATCCCCAGTACCGCAAAAAAAAAGACAGTCTGTGCATGTCACAAATGAAGAAACCGAGGCACAGAGAGGTTTGGTCACCTCGAGAACCCTGCAGCTCGGAAAGTGGGGAGGCCAGTTTTGGACGTGGGTGATCTGACACGTACGGCTTCGGGGTTCACCTCCACGCAGGAAGAAGCAGCCCCAGGACTTAGATGATCCGAGTAGATCATCGAGAAAAGTAATGGTTGCCCGTTGCCAATATTTTTCAAAGCAAAAATTATTCTCTTTTTAGGATATGAGAGAGACCTCAACCATTACATTGCTTTTCATTTAACTTTTTTTTTTTTTTTTTTTTTTTTGCGGTACTGGGGATTGAACTCAGGGGCATTCTACCTCCAAGCTACAGCCCCAGCCCTGTTTTTTATTCTTTATTTTGAAACAGGATCCCACTAAGTTGTGGAGTGCCTCACTAAGTAGCTGAGGCTGGCCGCAAACCTGGATCCTCCAGTCTCAGCCTCCCGAATGCTGGGATTACAAGCGTGCGCCACCACGCCCGGCTTCATTTAACATTTTAGAAATATTAAATTGGAAACTCGAATCCTATAGAACTGCTAGGGATGTTATTTACCAAAGACAGGGCAGGCCTGTCCCCCCTGAGGAACAAATAAAGTCAATACAGCAGCCCTCGCGGTGCTCAGAGCTAAACACGGAAATATGGACCCGGCTTCTCTACTGTCCTGATCCGTTCCAACGCATCGCGTGTAATCCCGGTGCCAGGGATTCTCTTAGCCCCTCAAAGACATGACGTCATAATTCCAACATTCCAGAAGGGTCAGACGTTCCTAGTCCCTGTCCTGCTGTTTGTCATTTCAAAGAGAGAAAGCTAGATAATTAGCCCCAGCATGCCACCTGACCGGCGCCCGGAGGGCCAGGTCCCCAGAGCTCGGGAAGACGCCGCCGGCTGGCGGAGTTCAGAGGCGAAGGCTGGTGCCGCCCCACTGGTTCTGAGGGATCACCCAGCTCTGCCCATCAGCACCCGGCTGAGAGACCTCGATGGTGCTGGAATCCACCGGAGCCCAAGGGAGCAGACGAAACCCTCCAGGAGGCGGGTCCTGGTGAAGTGGCAGGCTGAAGTCGTGAGCTGTGACTCTCCACTCCAATGACTTCCTTCAGGGGTGCTGCGATGAAGACCTCCCCCCGAGGCCACCAGCCACCTCCTCCCAACCCCGGGAGGAGCAGCCAGCGTGGAGTTGATGGAGAATCCTGCCCTGGGATTCGGGGCCCCTCACCCTGCCCCGGTCCTGCAGGCAGGGACAGTGCACCCCGCCCCCCCGTATCAGCAGAGACCTCCTGGCGTCCCGAGACACACCCAGGGAATGACAACTGGGGGACGGAGCCCCAAGGGCAGAGCAGCAGGGGAAACTGAGTCACGTCACCCTGATCCTCCTGCACTCGAATTCCTGGTGCCTAGGGGTGGGACGGGGGATAGCAAGGAATCGGAGAGAGCTGAAGTTAGGGCTCCACCGCTGGAAATTTTTTTTTTTTTTTTCAGTACTGGGGATTGAACTCAGGGGCATTCTACCGCCGAGCTACACCCCTAGTCCTATTTTTTATTCTTTATTTTGAAACAAGGTCTCACTAAGTTGTGGAGGGCCTCACTAGGTAGCTGAGGCTGGCCACAAACCCAGATCCTCAGGTCTCAGCCTCCCGAATGCTGGGATTACAAGCGTGCGCCACCACGCCCGGCTTTGGAAATGAATTTCCATGGCATCATAAGAAAAGACATATCCAAAGTAGCTGGGCAAGACGGATTTTACTTCCTGCAAAAAGGGATCCATCTTGCCACCATGCCATTGGAGTTAGGTGGGCAAGAACTGGTGGCTGCTTCATTTCCAGTGCAGGCGGGGCTCCTGGGCTGCGCTCCTTTCTTTGGTGGGAGTGTGGCCTCTCAGTCTTTACGCCACTGGCTGGAGGGGGTGCCCAGCAAATGCTTATCTTTACAGAACACACACACACACACACACACACAAACACACACACACACAGAGTTACACAATGGCCGGGCGTGGTGACGCACGCTTGTAATCCCAGCATTCGGGAGGCTGAGACTGGAGGATCTGGGTTCGAGGCCAGCCTCAGCTACCTAGTGAGGCACTCCGCAACTTAGTGAGACCCTGTTTCAAAATGAAGAATAAAAAATAGGGCTGGGGGTATAACTCAGAGGTAGAATGCCCCTGAGTTCAGTCCCCAGTACTGCAAAAATAAATAAAGTTACACAATGGCGGTTCTTCAAGATGGAGCTTACTAAGTCCAGCTATTCCTTTGATAGAAAAGATCTAATTAGCCGGGTGTGGTGGTACACGCTTATAATCCCAGCATTTGGGAGGCTGAGACCAGAGGATCTGGGTTCATGGCCAGCCTCAGCTACTTAGTGAGGCACTCCGCAACTTAGTGAGACCCTGTTTCAAAATAAAAGAATACAAAATAGGGCTGGGGGTGTAGCTTGGATGTAGAATGCCCCTGAGTTCAATCCCCAGTACCGCAAAAAAAAAGAAAAGATCTAATTAGCCGGGCGTAGTGGTGCACGCTTATAATCCCAGCATTTGGGAGGCTGAGACCAGAGGATCTGGGTTTGAGGCCAGCCTCAGCTACTTAGTGAGGCACTCCACAACTTAGTGAGACTCTGTTTCAATATAAAAGAATACAAAATAGGGCTGGGGGTGTAGCTTGGATGTAGAATGTCCCTGAATTCAATCCTCAGTACCGCAAAAAATAAAAATAAAAATAAAAGACAAAAAGATCTAATTATATTCCCATGCCACCTGAAAGAGGACTGGGGGGGGGGGGAGACCAACCACCAAACACAGCAAAACAAGAGAAAAACAAAACAGGATAATGTCCACTCCCCAAAAAAGGAAGGGAACTAGACAAGAAAGAGCGAGCTCCCATGGGTGCTGAGGGTGGCTGTTCAGATGGTGTGGCCGGGGACGACTTCCCACGGCCGCCCTAGACACATGAGCCTCTGGGCCCTTCCCAGCCCCATCCGTCAGGCAGCCTGCGTGGCGGTGGCCAGGAGCGGAGCGGGAAGGTGCAGCGCTGCCGGGCCTGATTCATAGCCCAGTCAGGACAATAAACCACTACAAGGAATCCGCGAGGAAGATTAAGAGCATCGCTGTCTCAAGCAGCCTTCGCATCAGGTGAAATTAATTTGTGTGATGCACCACGCCTGCAGCTAGGCCCGGCCTCCGAGCACGCGGTGTGGGGATTATGGGGATTCCAAGACCAAAGTTGAATCACAGACCTGAGAGTCGGCAGGACCCCAGAGACGCCGGGAAACCCCAGGACGCAGCCCGCACCCGGGGAGCACACGGCCACAGCATCAGAATTGAGACTCCCAAAGTGAGGGCGCCCAGCCACCATGAGGAGTGACCTCAGAGTGAGGTGTGTGTGTGTGTGTGTGTGTGTGTGGTACTGGGGATTGAACCCAGGAACATTCTACCTCCAGTTCTATTTTATTCTTTTATTTTATTTTGAAACAGGATCTCACTAAGTTGCAGAGGGCCTCACTAAGTAGCTGAGGCTGGCCGTGAACCTGTGATCCTCCTATCTCAGCCTCCCAAGTCCTGGGATTACAGGCGTGTGCCACCATGCCTGGCTCTAATCATACACTTTGCTAAAAGTTCAGGATGATAGAGGCATACACGCACATAGACCGTTTCCACTTCTATTCATGTAGGATCAGTTAGACACCACCACGCCCTGGCTTTTTTTGTTTTGTTTTGTTTTTTACTCTTTATTTTGAAACAGGGTCTCACTAAGTTGCAGAGAGCCTCCCTAAGTACCTGAGGCTGGCCATGAACCCAGATCCTCTGGTCTCAGCCTCCCAAGTACTGGGATTACAAGCGTGAACCACCAAGCCCGGCTCGAAATGCCATTTTTAACATCAGTTACAGGGCAACGTGGATTATGAGACTCTCCAAGAACCTGCGACTGGAGGCGCCTGCCCACAGCAGGTGCCAGGTCCCGCCCTGGAGCAGGGTCATGTTTGTTTGCAAAAAGGAGGTGCAGCAGGGAAGTTGCTGCTGCGTAGGGAGCGACAGGAGGGATGGCAGAGTCTGCCTGGCACCGAGATCCGGGCATGATACACATCCCCCCCACAAAGAGAGATGGGTGCAGGAACTCTTAGTTGCCATGGCTACGCTCCCAGGAATCACTCAGAGACCCAGGCCCCTTCCCTGGTGGCTCCTGACCTCCTCTAGCCTTCGTCTTCTGCATCTAGCCCAGGTGGGTGAGAAGAGGGTGTGCCTTCTTTACACCACACCCACCTCCCTCTCATTGGCCGGAAGGAGTCACATGACCCATGCAGGCCCAAGAGCTGCTGGGAAAATGGTCCTGGATTGAGAAATGGCTTCCCTGCACCACTCTACTCGATGGAAAAGATCCCCAGTGGACAGGTAGCCGTCCCTCCCGTGGAGCGAGAGCCAGCAACGGACACTCTCGCTCATCAGGTTTGCCTGAGGGTCCCAGTTTTACCCTCTGAACCTCCTCTCCTGGGAGAATCTGCGCTGCGGTCTCCCTGAGAACAGATGAGACAGCAACCTGGGGAGGAGGGTCCAGGGCCAGCCACCCCTCCCCAGGAAGGACTTGCAGCACCGCAGGACTCTCTCATGGCTCCCATAGAGCATGGCCCCCCGGGGAGGCCAGCCACAGCCCTCCCTGTCCGTGAGCTCGGACCCCGACAGCTGGCCACAATCGCCCGAGCTCAGGCTCCGTGGGACTTCAGAGAACAGGGGTCATGCGGTGCACATTGTGGAAGCTGAGAAATTGAACAGGAAGGTGTGCCGAGCAACCGTCAGGTGACCAGCTCCAGGAGAGCCGGCCTGGCTTGCCGGCGAGACAGAGGCAGGAGGCACCTACACAGAGCCGAGGCCCCAAGGGCGGCTGGCAAGGCGTCCCCAACGGCCAGCTGCCAGCTCCATTCTTAAAATCCTCCGGGGCCACATCTGCGCACCCCACTGTCACCCACCGTGCCACCAGCTCCAGTCTGTGAAGACCGCATCTGTGTGTTTCGACTCAAGAGCCTTCTGATCATCGCCGTGGCTGGGTTAGGCTTGAGTATCTCATACCACCGCCTTACTCTGCAGATTCAGCCAGGAACTCTCCCAGGGTGCCTAACCCAGCCGGGGAGGGGTTCTGTGTCCCACCCCCAAGCAGCAGTAGGAACCTGTGTTCCCAACAGCATTCTCCTGCCTCGGCATTTGAATCCCTTTACAAGCTCTGGTATGGCGGCACACGCCTGTGATCTTGGTACTTGGGAGGCTGAGACAGGAGGATTGCAGGATCAAGGACAGCCTCAGCAACATAGGGAGACTCTCAGCAGCCGAGTGAGACCCTGTTTCAAAATTTAAAAATTTTTAAAAGGCTGGGGGTAGCCGGGCATGGTGGTGCACGCTTGTCATCCCAGTACTTGGGAGGCTGAGACAGGAGGATCTCAAGTTCCCAGTCAGCCTCAGCTACTTAGTGAGGCCCTGTTTCAAAATAGAGAATATAAAATAGGGCTCGGGGTGTGGCTCAGAGGTAGAATGCTCCTGAGTTCAATCCCCAGTACCACAAAAAAAAAAAAAAGTTTTTAAATAAAATTCCATAAGGAAGCCCCTCAAGACCCTTCTTTCATATGCATGTACCGGCCTCCATCTTTTGCCAGGGAAAGAACCCAAACTTGCTCTCACTGTCCCCCGAGACCGCTCCTCCTTCCCTCTCTACCAGTTCAGGAAACAAGAGCGACTTGCCGTGTGTGTGAGTGTGTGTGTGTGTGTGTGTGTGTGTGAGTGTGTGTGTGTTTGACTAATGATTGAACTGAACTCAGGGATATTCTACCTCCAAGCCACACCCCTAGCCCATTTTATTTATTTATTTATTTATTTATTTATTTATTTATTTATTTATTTATTTATTTATTTATTTTTATGTGTTGCAGTACTGGGGATTGAACCCAGGGGCATTCTACCTCTGAGCTACAACCCCAGTCCTATTTTTTATATATTTATTTTTGTTGTACTGGGGATGGAACCCAGGGGCATTCTACCTCCGAGATACAACCCCAGTACTATTTTTTATTCTTTATTTTGAAACAGTGTCTCACTAAGTTGTGGAGGGCCTCACTAAGTAGCTGAGGCTGGCTTCGAACCCGGATCCTCCTGTCTCGGCCTCCCAAGTACTGGGATGATAAGCATGCACCACCACGCCCGGCTTTATTTTTTATTTTGAAACGTGGTCTCACTAAGATGCCGAGGGTCTCGCTCACTAAGTTGCGCAGGCTGGCCGTGAGCCTTCGATCCTCTTGACTCATCCTCCCAAGTGCTGGGATGACAGGCATGCATGCCACCAGGCCTGGTGACTGGCTTTCTTAACTGATGGCTGTTTTCTTCGGGTTGGGGGGCAGAGGGGAGAGATTTTTCCCCTCAAAACAAGCAATTGTGTCTATAATTTAAATTAGCCTGTGCCCTCAAAGAGAATTGCCTGGTAACACATGCCAGCCAGCTGACCTCGGAGGAAAATATCAGAGAGATTTCAAGCAGCATTTTCTTGGACAAAAAAAAAAAATGTGCAGCCTTGTTTTTTATTAAAAGAAAAAAAAAACAGCTTTGTAAATGTCACGGGAAGCATGCTAAGCAGAGACTGGAAATGCTTCCCAGCACTTGTTCCTGTTAAGAGAGCGGGGCTACAGCCAGGTCAGAGTTGAAGGTCCACCGCTGGCTTCTCCCGAGAAAGGCTTCTCAACCATGATGCTCTGGGGGTCATTGGCCATAGGCACCGCACGGAGCCCAGCTCATTTTAGTTTTACTCTGCAGGGAAAGAGGCTTCCGGATGGCATGCAGGTCCCGAGTCCTGCACAAGCCGCAGGAGGCAGGGAGGACGGAGAGCAGCCAGATCTCTGCCTGGGGGACCAAGGGGGTGCTCAGGAAGGCTGGCCTCAAAGGAGGAGCTGTAGCCAGGCATGGTGGCACATGCCTGTCATCCCAGTCCTTGGGAGGCTGAGACGGGAGGATGGCAGGTTCGTGGCCAGCCTCAGCAACTTAGTGAGGCCCTCAGCAACTTCGTGAGACCCTGTTTCAAAACAAAAAAAAATAGGGCTAGAGGTGTAGCTCTGAGGTAGACCAGCCCTGGTTTCAATCCCCAGTAACACACACACACACATTGTTAGTGTGAAATGAAAAGACCATATAGCAGGTAGTGGCTTGACATCCAGGACGCCCTCCTGCTTCCTGCTTACCCTAATAGCTTTCTCAAAAGTATGCGATTTCCAACGTGTGTGTGTGTGTCCTGAAAGCAACTACCCAATGTGTTGTTTTCAAAATGTCCCCTTTGGAGGAGTATTTATCTTGCTTTAGATATGCTTATGCTGAAAATACTGAAAATCAGAGAAGAACCGGGCACATACCGAGCCATATTTCACGTATGCTTTTTTTGCTTAGAAGCAGAGGATTGACTGGACAATAGGAGGCTGAATCTCAAGCTGCCTGGTTCCTTGCCTGTCTCTACTACTCCATCTGACCTTCCCGATGGCCTGGTGGTACATACCTGTAACCCCAGTACTTGGGAGGCTCAGACAGGAGGACCACAGGTTTGAGGCCAGCCTCAAAAGAAAGAAAAAGAAAAACAGCCTCGCTAAAACAGATTTCCTGACTCAAGAGAGCCTCTTTGTAGTAAATAGGAAGGAGGCGGCGGCAGCCAGGAGCCTGCGGTGACCTGCCAGGTCAGCCTGGGCAGCCGAGAGAGCTGCAGAACGAGCCCCGGGGCTGATCTGTTGACAGCAAACGCTCCCTGAGTCCCACAGCAACAAATTCAATAAATATTTGGAGCCGGCCGGACCTGGAGCTGTCCACCCGCCCTGGTGCTGAAACTGCTCAGTCAGGCCGAATCTGAGCCCAGAGCCCGCCTGCTCTGGGCAAGGACACGAATTTTCTTTTTTAATCTGCATTTGATATATTTGCGCTCGGTGCAGACTATGGGCTAACATACCCTTTATTCTTCACTCAGAGAAAACAGCCATTTCAACTGCGAGAAAGGGGAGCCACAGATCACATTTTGAAAAACGGAGAGAGGAGGAATCATATTTCACCAAGTAAATTGACTGAAGGTCAAAAAGCTTGACCTTGGCCACGGCTTGGCTGGCTCTGAAAGCTGACCGGCCATTTAAATATTTACAGGCGGGCCCTGCGTCGCAGGCTGCGGCCGCTCTGGGTTCACGATGGAGAAGCCGCTGCCTAGCATTTACGAGAAATAACCAAGCTCCCTTCCCAGTGAGCTTCTGGGCCAGAGAGGGTTCTGTGTGGATTCTGGATTCTTGAGCATTCGCTCCTGATACCAAGCCAGCAGCTGCTGGGGATTCTCTGCCCTCTCTTCTGTCTTAGCATAAGTTGGGGGGGGGGGGAGAAGAAGAAGAAGAAGAAGAAGAAGAAGAAGAAGAAGAAGGCAGAGAAGGAGAAGAAGAAGGAGGAGGAGGAGGAGGAAGAAGAAGAAGCAGGAAGAAGAAGCAGAAGAAGAAGAAGAAGAAGAAGAAGAAGAAGAAGAAGAAGAAGAAGAAGAAGAAGAAGAAGGCGGCGAGGAGAGGAGAGGAGAGAGAGAGAGAGAGAGAGAGACTGACTCTGAATGAGACTCAAGCAAATCCTCACAGGAGGCCCATGGGATCTATGCTTGTAACATTTTTACAAGTCTGAAGTTGTATCAAAGTAAAAAAAAAAGCCCACCCCCTTTTTCTTTCTGAAACTGGTTCTAGCCTTGCAACACAGGCGCAAAGCAAACTAGCAAGCTGTCGTTTCTTCGGGGCTCCACAGGGACGCAGGGCAGCCACCTTTGCAGGAAGCTCTACAGCCAGGCACCCCTCCTCCCCAGAGGGGCTCAGCCCAGATCCCGATGCCCTCGAGGGCCCTTTGCCTACCAACCAGATGTCTCTTGTAAACCAGGCAGCAATACAGGACCACTGAGCCCTAGCCTCCTTCTTTATACTCATGTTCAAAAAACACACACCTCTTTCAAGACTTACTTTTGTAAGAAGTTTGGGTCCATGACACCCAACCACCAGTCACACCAACACATTGCAGTCTCACTAGCACCCCCTGCACCCAGTCCTCCCAGGGGCTTTCCACAGGGTGACAGTCCCAGTACCCAGCACAGGCACACAATAGTCACTCTGTCCTGTGTAGCAGAGGGAAGGAAGGAAGGAAGGAGAGTAAACGTTTCTCAGTTTGAGGCAAGAAAAGAGACTTTACAGATTGTACCTGCCCCAGCTAGAAACTGATGCTCCCTGAAATTGGGTAACTGGGTGGTGCCCGCCTGTAAATCCCAGTGCTTGGGAGGCTGAGACAGGAGGATTGCAGGTTCGAGACCAGCTTCAGCCACTTAGCGAGGCCCTCTGCAACTTAGTGAGACTCTGTTTCAAAATTTAAAAATACGAGCCAGGCGTGGTGGCGCACGCTTGTAATACCAGCATTCAGGAGGCTGAGACCAGAGGATCCGGGTTTGCGGCCAGCCTCAGCTATGTAGTGAGACACTCCGCAACTTAGACCTGGTTTCAAAATAAAGACTAAAAAATAGGGCTGGAGGTATAGCTCGGAGGTAGAATGCCCCTGAATTCAATCCCCAGTACTGCAAAAAAAAAAAAAAAAAAAAAAAAAAATTTAAAAATACAATATGGCTGGGGATGTATCTCAGAGGTAGAAATGCCCCCCAGGCTCAAACCTCAGTACCACAAAAAGAAATAGAGAGAGAGTGGAGGAGGAGGAGGAGGAGGAGGAGGAGAAGGAGAAGGAGAAGGAGAAAAGAATCATGGTGCCTTCCTGGACAAAGACATCTGCCAGTGCCCATGGCTCCAAACCACCCAGCTGAGAACAAAAATCAGAGTGTCCAAGTGGCCTCTCCAAGTGCGTGACATGGTGACACTGGGAGGTGCCAGCAGACCAGGGGGTCGGAGGCAGAGACACCGCCTGGAGGAAACACGCTGATTGTCGAGTGAACGGGTGACCCCGTGGCCAGAGGACCGGCACCTTTGCTGACTCTCTGGCCCTGATTTGAGATGCCATGTCATTTTGAGGCAGGAAAGGGCCACACGCTGGCACATCCGCCTCCGGGGGAAGCTTGAACTTTCTCAGATGGGTGGCTGTCTCAGAAGGGGTCAGCGGGTGTCCGTCGGCGCTCCCGGGTTCTGAGATCGTTCCTCCCAACCCTCAAATCCCGCACACACAACACGCTGCTCTGCCGCGAAGGAAATTTCCACAGATGGAGACGGGAATAAACACGCGCTCTCGGGCCAGGTCTGATTCTCACCAAGCGACTCATTAAACCAATTAAATCACGCGCTTGGCAGGATTATTTATGGAAATAAGGAAATCGTTTTCCGTCAGCAAGTTTGAGCATGGCTTAAACACATCTTGGGGCTGGTGGGGCTAGTGGGGCTCACGTTCCCAGCTTTTTAGAGGAGCCAGGACTTGCTCATCTCAGGAGGTCTCTTGGGCTCTCCGGAGCCTTCAATCCAGGCTGAACCACAGCGCCTCCTTGCAGACGGGGGTGGAAGTGCACCGGGCTGCTAGCTGGCCCGGTGGACCCGCTAAGGAGAGCCAGACTCCAGATACTACGGCAAGCCCCGCGCCAGGGCTCGGGAACACAGCAGCCAGTACCCACCGTGGGCACTTGGAAAACGGAAGAACACAGAAGCAGAGCAGGTGTTGCCGGAGCAGCTCTCTTCTTTTTTTTTTTTTTTTTTTTTTTAAGAAAACTGTCAAAAATTGGGGGACCTTATAGGTCATTTCTGCACTCTTGGGTTTGCTTGTTTGTTTTCTTTCAACATTGAGAACGAATTTAATATCGAAAAATGCAACTTATTTACAGGGCTTCCAGAGCATTTGAGGCTACACGTCAGGCTTTCTTTTTCTTCCCACCAACCTTCATCCCTTCAGAGACGGTTTCTAGTCCTTCCTCTCTGTGTACCTGACGGGGTTTGACCTGCACTCAGGGAGGCAAAGGAAGCCCCCTCTCACACACACACACACACACACACACACAAGGAATAGGACAGAGTGTGTCTGGAAAGGGCCGTGAGCCTCTCCAAGGGACGGTCCTCACTCGGGGATCTGAGCGTCATGAGCACCTGCTCCTGACCTTAGTCACAGAACCCCACTTGGGCTAACTCGCTGGAACATCCACAGAACTGCTCCCTGTCCGGGCTCCCAGTAGATCACGGGGACTGCCGTGTCCAAGGAGGTGGCTCTCTACCTGCATCCCCCCGGGGGCCTGGACTCCACACCACCCCACTCCTGAGTCTGGGGCTGGTACCCAGAGTCCCCACTTGGTAAAACAACAACCCGTCAACCCCAAACCAGGCTGCAGGTGGCCTTGCCTGAGCTGATGCATACGTAGGGGGATAAAGCGTCTTGGAACAATACGGGGCTGATGTTTGCAAAACATTACAAATGTGCTAAAAAAAAAAAATCGCTGAATTGGACACTTTAACATGGCTAGCTTTCAAGCCGGGCGTGGTGGCGCACGCTTGTAATCCCAGCATTTGGAAGGCTGAGACTGGAGGATCCGGGTTCGCAGCCAGTCTCAGCTACATAGTGAGGCACTCCACAACTTAGTGAGACCCTGTTTCAAAATAAAGAATAAAAAAATAGGGCTGGGGGTATAGCTTGGAGGTAGAATGCCCCTGAGTTCAATCCCCAGTACCGCAAAAAAAAACCTTTTAAGCTAGGCATGGTGGTGTGTGCCTAGAATCCCAGCACTTGGGAAGCTGAGACAGGAGGATAGCAGGTTCGCAGCCAACCTCAGAAACTTATTGAGGACCTGTTTCCAAATCAAAAAAATAAAATAAAACAGTGCTGAGGGTGCAGCTCAGAGGTAGAACACCCCTGGGTTCAATCCCTAGTAATACACACACACACACACACACACACACACACACACACACACACACACAATATGAGAAAATAAAATGGCTAACTTTAGGTGATGTGTGAATTTAGGCACAATATAAAAAACCAGCTGCTCTAAGCCTTCCAAACACCCCTAACTAAGGACCGTAGAATGTGGAGAACAATGAATTCCTGGGTTTGGGGGGCTGGGGGGCCGCACAGGCTGATGACCAACTGCCTGTCTTCCCTCACGATCAGGAGACAGCCCCTTTAACCTGGGGAGGGCCGGGGTTCCAGGTCGGAATGACTGATTTCCCTGACATGCTGCAGGACCTGGGATGGCAGGAGGACATGGCTGTCGAGTTTGTGTCTGGAAAGCCGTCCATCCAGAAGACAGGACGTGACCCACACTCATCAACCCCCGGCGACAGCCTCTCGCCTCCAGAGAAGACATTCATCTTACAGCCAATTTTTTTAAAAATCTGTGTTTTTACAAGAGAACTAACCCCACAGTGCTGGGGGTCAGGGTGGTGGCCGCCCTCGGTGGAGAGGGGGCTTCCGAGGCCTGGAGACACCCCCCCTCCCCTGACTGGATGACAGTGGGGGACACGGTCTCTGTGCGGGGCTGTGTCAAGTTGAATACTGGAGATTTGCACCTTTAAAAAGCATTTGAAACCAGGCGTGGTGGCTCACACCTGCAATCCCAGTAGGTGGGAGAATCGCAGGTTTGCAGCCAGCCTCAGCTACTTTAGTGAGGCCCTCAGCAATTTAGTGAGACCCTGTTTCAAAATAAAGAATTAAAAATAGGGCTGGGGGTGGAGCTTGGAGGTAGAATGCCCCTGGGTTCAATCTTCAGTACTGCAGAAATTAATTAGTTAATTAATTAATTAATTCTGGCTGGGCTTGGCGGCTCACACCTGTAATCCCAGTACTTGGGAGGCTGAGACAGAGGATTGCAGGTTCAAGCTCAGCCTCGACAACTTAGCAAGGCCCTGTTTCACAATCAAAACAAAAAGCTGGGAGCCGGGCGTGGTGGCGCACACTTGTAATCCCAGCATTCGGGAGGCTGAGACCGGATGATCCGGGTTCTCGGCCAGCCTCAGCTACCTAGTGAGGCACTCCGCAACTTAGTGAGACCCAGTTTCAAAATAAAGAATACAAAATAGGGCTGGGGGTGTAGCTCGGAGGTAGAATGCCCCTGAGTTCAATCCCAGTACTGCAAAAAAAAAAAATTAAATTAAATTAAATTAAAAAAAAAAAGAGTGGTTGGATAACAGTTGCTTCCTGAACTTACCAAGGCTTATTCCTAAGGACCACAAGTAGATGACCAGGTGCATGTGCTCTTGGGACTATCTTGGGGGTAAAATATAAATAATAGAGAGTGACAAGTGTTGCAAGCGTAACGGCAAGCAAGAACTGCTCTCAAACTCAGCGCCACAGCGCCACAGCGCCACAGCCGAGTTCCAGGAGCCACACGCTCGCACACACGCACGCGCGCGCACACACACGCACCAGCAGCCCCGCCGAGCCCACTGGGCACCTCCTCTCCCCTCCCCCCTTGACCTCTCCTCTCTCGTTGGGTCCTACCCACCGTTCTGCATTTTCCTCCAATCAAACCTCGCATTTCGCATTAACAAGCCAAGTTTAAGCAGCACTTTGGGATGAACTCCAGGTCACGCACGTTAATTACTAGTGTTCGTATAATTAAGAGATGAAATTCCTGCTCCTCGGATCCCCGAGGAAGGCCTTGCAGTCTCCTCCAGACCCTCATGAGCCAGGGACAGATCTGGGCTTCCTGGTAACCTGGGCCCGGGTCTGCCCCAACCAACCAGCTTTGCCTGCTCACCGGGGACTCCTACGGCAGCCCTCGCCGCTCACCCAAGGGTGCCGCAGGCCTTCGAAGGGGCGTCACTCCAGCCTCGGCCTCCTCCCCTCTCCCCGCCAGCGTGATAGAGAGGCTCTGGATCCTGGCGGTTGGCAAAGCCACGGGACAGAAGAAACCCTGGCCCTGGACGGGAGTGTGAATCCACCCAGGATGCTTGTTTTGCTTTTGAAACAGAGTCTCACTAAGTTACTGAGGGCCTCGCTACATTGCAGAGGCTGGTCTCGAACCCGTGATCTTCCTGTCTCAGCCTCCCGAGTACCAGGATTGCAGGCATGCACCACCACACCCGGCTGGTTTGCTTCTATCTGATGCTTCTCACGGATTTCCGTGTCACCTGGAGAGACAAGTCAGCGGTAACACCTCTGCACCTCCTCGTCCTCACCGGGAAAGTGAGGACACAGCCCTCTCCCGGTCCACCGCAGGAGAAAGGGATCCGGACTGAGGGCGGAGGAGCAGGCCCTGTGGTTCTGCTGGACCTGTCTGAGGAACGCGAGGCTGAGGAGGGTTTCTTTGTTTTTTTGTGGTGCTGGGGATTGAACCCAGGGGCATTCTACCTCCAAGCTACACTCCCATTCCTATTTTTTAATTCTTTATTTTGAAACAGGGTCTTACTAATTTGCGGAGGGCCTCACTAAGTAGCTGAGGCTGGCCGTGAACCCGGATCCTCCCAAGCACTGGGATTATAAGTATGTGTCACCACGCCCAGCTTATTCTTTATTTTGAAACAGGGTCTCATCAGGCCAGAGACCTTGCAGCTACTTGAAGAGGGCATAGGCCCAACACTTCAACACATAGGCACAGGTCAAAACTTTCTCAACAAGACCCCAAAAGCACAAGCAACTCAAAGGAAGATCAATACATGGGATTGCATTAACCTGAAGAGCTTCTGTGCAGCAAAGGAAACTATCAAGAACCTCAACAGAGAGCCCACAGAGTGGGAGAAAATTTTTGCCAGCTACTCTTCTTATAGAGGACTAATATCTAGGATATGCAGAGAACTCAAGAAACTCCCAGCTAAGAAAACAAATAACCCAATCAAAAAATGGGCAAAGGATCTAAATAGACACTTCACAAAAGAAGAAATACAAATGGCCAATAAATGTATGAGGAAATGTTCCACATCATTAGCAATCAGAGAGATGCAAATCAAAACTACCTTGAGATTTCACCTATCTCCAATCAGAATGGCAATCATCAAGAAAACAAACAACAACAACTGCTGGCGAGGATGTGGAGAAGTGGGAACACTAATACATTGTTGATGGGATTGCAAACTAGTGCAACCACTTTGGAAAACAGTATGGAGGATCCTCAGACGAATGGGAATGAACCTACCATATGATCCAGCAATGCCACTTCTGGGTATCTACCCAAAAGAACGGAAACCAAACTATCAGACCAACGCATGTGTATCTATGTTTATAGCTGCACAATTCACAATTGCCAAACTATGGAAACAGCCAAGATGTCCATCAACAGATGAATGGATTACAAAACTATGGGATATGTACACAATGGAATTTTACTCAGCCATAAAGAAAAGCAAAATCATGTTATTTGCAGGGAAATGGATGCAACTGGAAAACATTATGTTAAGTGAGATTAGTCAGTCACAAAAAGTTAAAAATCGAATGTTCTAGCCGGGCATGGTGGCGCACGCTTGTAATCCCAGCATTCGGGAGGCTGAGACCGGAGGATCCGGGTTCGTGGTCAGCCTCAGCTACCTAGTGAGGCACTCCGTAACTTAGTGAGACTCGGTTTCAAAATAAAGAATAAAAAATAGGGCTGGGGGTGTCGCTTGGAGGTAGAATACCCCTGAGTTCAATCCCCAGTACCGCAAAAAAAAAAAAAAAATCGAATGTTCTCCCTAACATGTGGAAGCTAGGGAGAAAATGGGACATAAGAGGGACTCCAGATGAAGAAGGAGAATCCTTAGGTGAACAACGAATTTAACTTAACAGAAGGTGATGGGAGGAGGGGAGACACCCTAATGAGCAAGATGTACTTTCATGAACACATCAAAGTCAATCACTAAACTGACCTTGAGGAGGAGGGAGGAGGAGGGAGAGGTGGGAATTGAGGAAGGGTTAAATGAGGTACATGTGCATGTATGTCTTTACCTTTACCAGCTTGTACCTAACAAAGATGTATGATTACAATGCACCAATTAAAAATAAATAAATAAATTATTAAAAAAATACCCAGCAATAAATATCTCCAAAAAAAACCCAAAATAAAATAAAAATGCTACATACTAAAAAAAAAGAAAAGAAAAAGAAACAGTGTCTTACTACGTTGTGGAGAGCCTCACATAAGTAGCTGAGGCTGACCACAAACCCGGATCCTCCCCGCCTCCACCCCACCCCGGCCCGGCCTCAGGCGGAGCTGGCAGGGAGACCCTGGAGGCCCAGCGGCCTAGACCTCGGCCTAGACCGCCCCGCCGCCCCCGCCGCCCCATCCCTCCCTGCCCGCTGCTGTCTGTCACCAGCCTCCTAATTGCCTGACGCTGAGAAACCAAGAACGAAGACGCTCTGACGAGTCCTTTGTTCTCCTTTTTATTTATGAAATTTTAATTAAAAACCGTCACAGGCACCCTGCCCTGATTCACGGAAATAAATCTCGGTGGGACCCCGAGGTCCCCTCCACAGAGCTTCCCAGTCACTGCCAGGCGGCTCCCAGGCCTCCGCCCGCCGGCACCAAGCAGGATGTTCGGGATGTCCCGGAAGGCGCTGGTCCTGGGGAGGTGCAGGGTCTGCAGAGGCCCCAGCCCAACTTTACTTTTTATATTTATTTATTTATTCATTCATTTATTCATTCATTTTTGCAGTACTGGGGATCAAACCCAGGGGCATTCTACCTCCGAGCTACACCCTCAGTCCTATTTTTTTATTCTTTATTTTGAAACAGGGTCTCACTAAGTTGCAGAGGGCCTCATTAAGTAGCTGAGTCTGGCTGCAAATCCAGATCCTCCAGTCTCAGCCTCCCAAGTACTAGGATGACAAGCATACGCCACCACGCCCAGCCTGAAGTCTCTGGTGAACCCCAGTGTCTCCCTGACTTCTGCACAGGAGGGAAAACACGTGACCCTTCACTCTCTGTGACTGGCTGATTTCCCTTAACCTCATGCTCTCCAGGTCCATCCGTTTGCCTGCAGATGACATACTTTTGTTCTTCTCGACTGCTGACTAGAATTCCGTTGGGCGTCTATATCCCCTGACTTTGTAAACCATTCCTCTGTGGATGGGCACTTCGGCTGGTTCCGTGATTTGGCTCTTGTGAATTTTGCTGCTATAAACACGGACACGCATATATTACTATGATTTTTCTGACTCCAGTCCCCTTGGAAAGATACTCAGGACTTGTGGAGCTGGACTGCTCTCGGTTTCTTCCCCCTGAAGCCACTGCACAGATGTTGGGACAGAAGGTCCTAGAACGGGGATCTGGGTTAGCCTCGGTCCTCCTCCCCCACCCTGATACGATCACAGAGCCTGGAAGAGAGACTTGATTCCCTGGGGCCCTGCTCTTCTCCTCCGCAAACCCCAAGTTCAAAATAGGACTGTGAGCCGGGCGTGGTGGCGCACGCTTCTAATCCCAGCATTTGGGAGGCTGAGACCGGAGGATCCGGGTTCGCGGCCAGCCTCAGCTACCTAGTGAGGCACTCCACAACTTAGTGAGACTCGGTTTCCAAATAAAGAATAAAAAATAGGGCTGGGGGTGTAGCTCAGAGATAGAATGCCCTTGAGTTCAATCCCCAGTACCGAAAAAAAAAAAAAAAAAAATAGGACCGTGGACGGCCCAGGAAGCCGCGTGTTCCAAGAGTGTAGACGGGGCCCTCTCGGTGTGGACGAGTGTCCACGTCTTCCTTCCTGGATCAAGACAGCGAGACTGTGACTTCCAGATATTTCATTTCAGTGAAATGCTAACTGCTCTCCTGAGGCTGGGAAAAGGTCATCCGGAGCGGGTTTTCCCACAGAGCCCCCGGGGCCCCTCGGTGAGTCACGGCGGGGCTCCTTCGCCTGGAAGCTGGGTGTAACTACAGTGACTCACGGCCCCTCTACAATCGGGGGTCAGCAATTAACGGAGAAGAGCCCGATCCTCTTTTAGCCAGGTTTCGAGGGCTTCTTGAAACCCTGTTCAGCTTCCGGCAGGTTCCCCTCTCCACCCAGCAGGGTTCCGGGGCGCTGCCGCCTGCCCAAGAAACCACGATTCACTAATAAGAAAATTACCGCCTAGTGGCGATGCTTGCGAATCACCTGGTTTTAGAACTCAGGGGGGGAAGCATTTTTAAATGGCCATAGGTTTTTTTAAAAAACGTCGCTCTGCTTGGCCCAGCCTCTGCCCTAGGCAGCCCCTGGGCCCTGGCTCAGCTCGGCAGGACCTGAGGGCCTGGCTCGGGCAGGCAGGAGCAGTCAGAGGCTCCTAATCGGATCAGAGGGAGGCCTTTAGCCCCACATGACTCTGCAGGGCCCAGCCCTGATTAGCGCTCTGCACTCACTGCCCGGCCCCGCCTCGCAGAGGGCGGGGGCGTCTTCGGGTTTAGAGTAAGAGTCAAGGGTGTGCGCTCAGCTTCGCTTCTGATGGCGAGGGCCTGGCGCAGCCCACCTCTTCCTCCAGGAGTAAACACCCTGCACTAACCCTGTGCCCGCTCAAGTGCCCAAGAAACCCCCCAGGGGAGGAGCTTCACCTCCCTGCTCCTGAACACTGCCGGGCGAGCAGCGGATGGGGAGCCCTGTGAGTGGGAGGCACGCCTCTAGCCAGCCTGCAGAGGCACAGAGAAATACGGAGACGCAGAGTCAGCCAGCCCACCCAGCTCTGCAGAGACACAGAGACACAGAGACGCAGAGACAGCCAGCCCACCCAGCCCTGCAGAGACACAGAGACACAGAGACGCAGAGACATAGAGACGCAGAGTCAGCCAGCCCACCCAGCCCTGCAGAGACACAGAGACTCAGAGATGCAGAGACATAGAGACACAGAGTCAGCCAGCCCACCCAGCCCTGCAGAGACACAGAGACACAGAGATGCAGAGACACACAGACTCAGAGACAGCCGGCCTGCGCCTGCTGTGGGGAGGGAGACGCCCCAGCACCTGAACACCTGTCAGGTAGGGAGGGTTGGCGGCTGCCGCTGGGGAGGGCTTCTTGGAGAAGGAGGAGGCGACTTCTGATCAGAGCCATGCGCAGCCTGGGGATCAAGCAGCCTGGGGAAGAGGCCGGAGCCGGGAAGGCGAGCAGGCCTGGTCAGGTAGGGCCCACGGCCCCGCAGGACGGTACATTTGCTCCACGGGATGCTGAGCATGGCAGAAGCTTCCAGGGCAGAGCAGGCCCGCCCCGCTGCACAGGACCAGACGCCATGCCCAGAGGGGGCGTGCAGGTGGGAGGTGGGCTCAGGAGGCGGGTAGGGTCCAAGGGAGAGGTGCGGGGTAGGGGGAGTCTCGGGCCAAAGGGCAGCAGGGGCCATGGCAAAGCCAAATTTAGGGTACAAGATGAATGTGAGGATCCGGGCGTGGTGGCGCACACCTGTGATCCTAGCACTTGGAGGCTGAGACAGAAGGATCGCAGGTTCAAGGCCAGCCTCCACAATTTAGCGAGGCCCTGTTTTAAATTTTTTGAAAAGAAATGAAGCCGGGTGTGGTGCCCACCTGTGGCAGCCCCCACAGACTTCCATGCATCCTAGTCCTCGTTTTCAAGAGATGCTTACTAGGTACCAGGTTTGTGCTTAATATCAAGCTCCAGCCTTCTGCACGGCCACGGGCAGATCCAGAGAGGGACAGACGCGGAGCCTGCTGTGGGCTACACCGAACCTTCCCCTGCTCACGCCCAGCCCTGTGTGAAGCTCGGGACCTGGAGCAGCTCCGGCTAGCAAGGTGAAAGGCCATGTGGACCTTGGGCCCCAGCTGGAGCTCTCCAAAGACCTGGAGCCGGCCAACAGCCCAGCGCAATCCCCGACACAGCCAGCGGCCGGCCGGGACGGCCAGAAACCGAACAGCCAACCTGTGGGCTTGCTCCTCGTGCAGCGCTCCACCAGAGCCAGAGGACAGAGGGAAACAGCCTTCGAGAGCCTCCTCAGTAATGGCCGCTGAGCACACCCGACGGGCACCAGCTCTGTGGACCAAGGCGGCAGCCACCGGCTCTAAACACTCATCCAGGGACACGCAGAGACGGCTCCCGTTTTTAATTGTATGAGGAGCACCTGGACAGACGGATCGAGCAGCCTGGGGAGAGGCCGGAGCCGGGAAGGCACGGGGCGCACGGCGGCCCCGCAGAGGCTCCTCGGCACCCAGGAAGTTTGCCGGACACTCACCGCACTGGAGGGCCCGAGAGGCCAGTGCTGGCCACAGCTGCCCCTCGCTTGTGACCCCTTGGCCAGCCCCTGGGAACCTGTGGAATGCAGGCTCCGGGCCCCTCCCGGAACTTGCTGTGGGCCAGGTGGGGTGCAGTATGGGTCTCAACACCCCCGGACCAGCAAGGGTGAAGCTGGCTCCCAGCCTCGGCAGGAATCACTGCTATGGCTAAAACTCCAACCCCACTTTCTAAAATCACAGCTGAAGGGGAAAGGAGGGAGCTTAGGAAGGAGCGGGCAGGCTCCAGCTCCGGCTCCGGCTCTGGCTCCGGCCTCTCTTCTTTCCCTCCAAGCGCCCACAGCCAGCTGTGGTCCTCCCGACCGGCCAGCTAGGCGCCTCCAAGCAAAATTAAAACTGTGAAGGGTCAGTTAAATTGCTTCACTGCTTTTTACAAATGGCCCGGCCTTCTCAGCCCTGGTGACATCAGCCAACCGGGGGGTTTGTGAGACTCTTGAGTGGCTCGATCCCCTGGGGCTGGCTCACCGGGGTGTCTCTGCAGACAGCCAGCAGCCTGGAGGCAGCTCAGCATCCACCTGTCTCCTGGCACGCCGCCGATGCCAGCCCCTCCAGGCCTGGCGAGGCACCTCTCAGAAGGGAGCAGAGGTGGTGCACACTTGTCATCCCAGTACTTGGGAGGCTGAGACTGGAGGATCTGGTTCTCGGCCAGCCTCAGCTACTTAGTGAGGCCCTCCACAATGTAGTGAGACCCTGTTTCAAAATAGAGAATAATATATATATGGCTGGGGGTGTAGCTCAGAGGTAGGATGCCCCTGAGTTCAATCCCTAGTGCCACAAAAAAAAAAAAAAAAGGAGAGAGACAGAGGGTCAATGTCAGCTCCAGGCCCCTCCCTGTAAAAGCCTGGCTTCTCCCTCAGTGTCCCCTGTAGGTCCTGGGACCCGGCGCAGCTGCCCCTCCGCAGAGAGGACCCTCTGCCTGCCTGTCACACCCCCCTGAAGCCGCCACACATGGGACCCAGATGTCCCATCTCAGAGGGTCCCAGGATAAGCCTCATCAGGAACCCAGGTCTGAAACCACAAGTTCCAGGGACCCCAGGAGGCGGGAGGAAGCCGGGAGGGGCTGGGGGCTTCGCAGACACACAGCCCCCTCCCCGGGCTGGGGAGTTCACACACAGGCGCCCTGCACACCTGAGGTCTGGACGGAAAGGAGGAAGCTGCTCCACCCAGCCACAGAGCCCGGCCTGGACCCCAGCCGCGGGCTTCCCCGCTGCCCCTTCAGACGGGGCGCCTGGCCCCCGGGGATCTGGGACATTAACCCTGCCCTCAGGAAGCTCCTTCAGTGTCCTCCATGACGGGCCATGGGCCTCCACTCCCTCTCCTTCCCCCCCCCCCGCCCTCCGCTCCTTGCTCACCCCGACATCCAGAAGACCTGTAGGACCCCCGAGACCTCGGGAGGCTGGGGAGCCTGCGTTTGATTCTCAGGAACCCTGGGTGGACCGGCCATCCCGTGGCCCAGTGACCGGTGCTTGGAGGGACCTGTCCCTCCCTCCCTCCCTCCCTCCTCCCTCCTCTTCCTGACTCCAACTGTGGGGACTGCCCCGAGTGTGCTTCTGGGGCCAGGACCCGGGACGAGGCCTCAGCCCACAGGGGTCCACCCGCCCCCCCCCACCCCACCGCAGCTCTGCCCAACCAGATGTCCTGCAGACGCTGCATTTCCAGGTGAAGACGCAGCTCCTGCAGGAAGGGGCTGCCCTGGCCAGCAGCCTGCGTGTGTGCGTGTGCACGGACACACACACACACACACACACACACACACACAGCCACATGCGCGAGCGTGCACACGCACCCTGCCTGCCTGCCTGCGGGTGTGTGGTGGTGGCGGCGGCGGATGGGGGGATGGGGGGGACATCTGTTTTGACAAACAAATCATCCCAGTCAGTCTGCAGGACATGAATTGACAAATATCGGAGCCGGAGCCGAGCTGGCTGAGCCCCGCACCCCCTCCCCGCCGCCCCAGGCCCCGGAGACACTGCCACCGCCTGGCCGCCACCCCGCTGCAGAGCCTGCGCCCCTGCCATGTCAAACTTTGCCCGAGGGGTCTTTTCTGAAAAGCTGGGGTCGGGAGGGTGGGCAGGAGGGGAGGGCATTGCCCCAGCGCCTTCGCCACCGTGCGAGAGCCCGGTCCACCCTTCCTCCCCTCCAGAAATGGATCCCGAGGTTCCAGACCGCACAGGAGGCAGCAGGAGCCGCTACCTGCGCCCAAGGCTGAAGGGCACCCTCGGACCTCCGGAAATAAACTTCCTCTGCCGCCAGCGTCTCCGGCTCGGCCCCTGCCGTCGGCTCGGGTGCGGAAAGGTGCCGGGAGACGGGAGTTGTTTTTAGGAGGAAAAATAAAAATAACAACAATAATAAATAAATAAATCTCAGCCTACCTTAGAAGCTAGCAAGGTGCACCACGGAGACTACTGCAGTGTAGTGTGTCAGATTACAAACTGGGGGCGAGAGGGAGGGAGGGAGGCCAGCAGGAGAGGGAGGAGAGGGAGGGAGGGAGGGAGAGGGAGAGGGAGAGAGAGAGAGAGAGAGAGAGAGAGAGAGAGAGAAGCACTGGCAGAGACGGTACCCAGGCAACATTGCAGGCACACGCTTGCCTGCATCGCTTGGGTTTAGCTAGAAATGATTCATTAGTTTTCTGCAGACAGGTCCAGGGAAACAGAGAGAGAGGGAGAGAGAAAGAGAGAGAGAGAGAGAGAGGGGGGGGGGGGAGGACTCTCCACCGGAGCTTTGAAACGTTAGTGTTTTAACACACAACATGCATGCACGAGCGCGTGTACACACACACACACACACACACACACACACACACACCAAGATGGCTCTGTATCCCCCTTGTTGCTACGGCTCCGTATCTTTTTCACCGAGCTGTGGTCAAAGCTGGGACAGACATGGAGGCGGAGCCGCCCGCTCTCCGCCCAGCAGCCTTTGGGGCTGAAGCTTTTCCAGGCCCCGGACAGCGGTGGTGGCGGCGGCCGTGGCGGCGGCGGCGGCGGCACAAGGTGTTCCCCCGCAGGTCGCCGGGGCCCTTACGGCCGCCTGAGGCCCAGAATCGCAAGGGCCGCCCGGGATCCAGCGGCCGGGTGAGTCCCCCGAGCTGTGGGTCTCCTCTCTCGGGTTGGTCCGGCTCCTCCCTGCACCCCAAGCCGCCCACCAGCCCGGGCAGGGGGCGTCCTCCCCTCCCCCAGGCGCCAGCCCTCGCCAGCTGTACCAGCTACCTGGCAACGGAGAGAGGCCGACACCAGGAGAGCGTGGGTGCCGGACTGCATGCACGCGCGTGTGCGCACACACTTCCCGGGGGTAAGAGTCCCACCTTTTGCCGTTTAAAGATGCAAAGGGAGACGGCTCCTCCCGGGGGTCTGGCGAGGAGGAAGGCCCAAGGGCGCTGGCTCCCCACCCTTCACGAGAGAGGGAGGACTTGGGGGGCCGTCTCCGCCACTTCTCCAATTCCAAGACCTGCTCCTTGGGTTTGAAAAATAAATGGGCGCCTTGGGAGAACCCAGCGCAACCTCGGCCCATGGCGGCTTTGCTGTTGGTCTTGAACGGACCTCAGAAGGCCAGAGGGAAGCCCCTCTCCAAGAGGACCCCCTTCCCATGGCCAGTGATCCTCCCAGAAAGCCTCCCCCCAACCCTGATCCGAATCATCTTTGATTCCCAAACAGGCTCTGAATTTGCCTGCAAGCATGGCCCCCAGCTTCTGTGCCTCAAGCAAAGACTGGTGCTAGCCGGGCGTGGTGGCGCACACTTGTAATCCCAGTACTTGGGAGGCTGAGACCGGAGGATACAGGTTCTCGGCCAGCCTCAGCTACTTAGCGAGGTCCTTCACAACTTAGTGAGACCCTGTTTCAAAAATAAAGAATAAAAAAAATAGGACTCGGAGGTAGAATGCCTCTGGGTTCAATCCCTAGTACTGAAGAAGAAAAAAAAAGACTGGTGCTGGTATCTGGAGCAGGGGGCAAAGTGTCTGGGGTTCCCCTCTATTCTCTGCCAGGTGAGACTCTCAGGTCCCAGCAGGTGTGAGCAGGGGGGAAGTAATTCAGCATGAGACTGCAAAGGAGCCAGAACACAAATAAGTCCACATACGCTCACATTCAGAGCAGTGCTATTCGCAGTGCCAAAGGGGCAAACAGCCCAATGTCCATAAACCAAGGAATGGATCCACACACTGCGGTATATCCATACAATGGAATATTAGTGAGCTGTGAAAAGGAACGGAGCACTGCTCTGCACCGTGCTGCAGATGAGCCTTGAAGGCATTGTGCTGTGTGAAAGAAGCCACATGCTGTGTGCTTTGTTTTTGTGAAATTCCCAGACTAGGCAAATCCATACAACGGTGATTGCCAGGGGCTAGGGTGGATGGGAGTCACTGGTTAAGGGGTACAGGGTTTATCCTGGGGTGATAAAATCTTCTAGGAACGGGGCGTGGTGGCGCACGCTTGTCATCCCAGCATTCAGGAGACTGAGACCGGAGGATCCAGGATCACAGCCAGCCTCAGCTACCTAGTGAGGCACTCCACAACTTAGTGAGACCCGGTTTCAAAATAATAAAAAATAGGGCTGGGGGTATAGCTCGGAGGTAGAATGCCCCTGAGTTCAATCCCCAGTACTGCAAAAATAAATAAATAATCAATAAAAGGGTGCTGGGTAGCTGGGCGTGGTGGCACACGCTTGTAATCCCAGCATTTGGGAGGCTGAGACTGGAGGATCCGGGTTCGAGGCCAGCCTCAGCTACCTAGTGAGGCACTCCACAACTTAGTGAGACCCTGTTTCAAAAAAATAAAAGAGAATAAAAAATAGGGCTGGGGGTACAGCTCGGAGATAGAGTGCCTCTGAGTTCAATCCCCAGTACCACAAAAAAAAAAATCCTCCGGGACTAGACAGCGGTGGCAGGTGCACAGTGTTAAGTGTGTACAACATGCCAGCGAGCTGTCCCCCTTAAAGGGCTAGTTTCATGTTCTTTGACCTGGGACCGCACTGGCCGGGACCGCACCTGACTCCATCTGTCTGACCTGGGGCAGTTCAGCCTGTCTCCTTGTTGGGGGTGACGAGTCCGTTCCTCAACCCAGGAACTCGGGGTCAGCGGGGTCCTTGGCTAATGTGACCGAAAAGAATTTCAGCTCTAGCAGCCAGAGACATGGGCGGAGGTTCATTTATGGAAGTCAGAAACGCACATTTAAAAGAGAACGTGGAGAGCCGGGCGTGGTGGCGCACGCTTGTAATCCCAGCATTCGGGAGACTGAGACCAGAGGATCCGGGTTTGAGGCCAGCCTCAGCTACCTAGTGAGGCACTCTGCAACTTAGTGAGACTCGGTTTCAAAATAAAGAATAAAAGAGAACGTGGGCCATCTCAGGAGAGGGAGAGAGAGATTTTGGCGGGCTCTGGGCTCTTTTCTCTCTCTCTCTTTTTTTTTTTTTTTGCAGTACTGGGGATTGAACTCAGGGGCATTCTACCTCCGAGCTATACCCCCAGCCCTATTTTTTATTCTTTATTTTGAAACCGAGTCTCACTAAGTTGTGGAGTGCCTCACTAGGTAGCTGAGGCTGGCCTCGAACCCGGATCCTCTGGTCTCAGCCTCCCAAATGCTGGGATTACAAGCGTGTGACACCACGCCGGGCTTCTGGGCTCTTTTCTTATGGGGGCTTTAGTGAGGGGGGAGCAGGAGGCTGACCTCTGTCCGGTAGTTCCCTGTCGGTCTCTGGTGGCCTGGTCAACCTTAGGGTCCTCAGGCTGGTCGAGGTCTTCATTATCTGATTGACAGATAAGCTGGAGAGTGTCCTAAATTATAGTTTCTCAAGACGTCACACCCGTCCTGTTAACAATGCACAGGGCAATTATAGTTTCTTTCCGGTTAATTCTAAGAGCTACAGATTTCCCCAGAAATTTAGGAGAGACAGGCCCGGGAGAGAGAACTGGTGTGAGGAGGAAAGGTTGAGGCACTTTAGCACCAGGTTATTCTATGACAGTTGTATTTTAGCCAGGCATGGTGGGGCACGCTTGTGATCACAGTATGTGGGAGGCTGAGACAGGAGGATCATAGGTTGGAGGACAGCCTCAGCAAGTAGTGAGACTCTCGTCAACTTAGTGAGACCCTGTTTCAAAATATATATTTAAAAATAGCGCTGGGGCGGGGCGTGGTGGCGCACGCTTGTAATCCCAGTACTTGGGAAGCTGAGACGAGACAGGAGGATCCGGGTTCGAGGCCAGCCTCAGCTACTTAGTAGGACCCTCCGCATAGTGAGACCCTGTTTCAAAAATAAAGAATAAAAATTGGACTGGGGGTATAGCTCAGAGGTAGAATGCCCCCTGAGTTCAATCCCCAGTACTGCAATAAATAAATAAATAAAAATAAAAGTAGGGCTGGGGGTAGAGCTCAAAGGTAGAATGCTCCTGGATTCCATCCCCAGTACCACAAAAATAAATAAATAAATAAATAAATAAATAAATAAATAAATAAATAAATAAATAAAGTTGTATTTTACTTTTCCTTTCTGTTTGTCTGTCTCCTTTCTTCCTACCTATTTATTTATTTATTGTATCCTACATCACCATAAAACCCGCAGCACAATCATCCTATGTGTTCACAAATATTGAATGGACTTCACAGGGCTTCGTGGGGGACAGAGGAAGTTCTGGGCAGAAAAAAAAAAAAAATACAGCTCTCTCTTTAGAAAGGACTGGTTCTCAGCCAGCAGGATCAGCAGCTTACTCCCCTGACTGTCTGCAGGGAGGGCCATGCTAGCAGTACTCCTGTAGGGGACGTGGCCTGGGGTCCCAGGTTCCAGAACAGTGACCCACGGAAGTGTCCCTGGGAAGACCCTGATCTTCCTGGCTGGGGAGGTACAGCCCGCCTCTACATCTTTTTTTAAAAAAACTGGGGATCGAAGCCGGGCGTGGTGGCGCACGCTTGTAATCCCAGCATTCGGGAGGCTGAGACAGGAGGATCCGGGTTCGCAGCCAGCCTCAGCTACCTAGTGAGGCACTCCGCAACTTAGTGAGACCCTGTTTCCAAATAAAGAATAAAAAATAGGGCTAGGGGTATAGCTTGGAGGTAGAATGCCCCTGGGTTCAATCCCCAGTGCCTCAAAAACAAAAAACAAACAAACAAACAAAAACTGGGGATCAAACCCAAGGGGACTTTCTGTCCCTAAGCTACACCCCTAGCCCTTTTAATTTTTGTTTTGAAACAAGGTAAATAAATAAATATGTTCCTTTTGCTATCTTATCTTTTTTTTAAAACTGGGGATTGAACCCAAGGGGGCTTTCTACCTCTAAGCTACACCCCTAGCCCTTTTTTTTTTTCCGTACCGAAGATTGAACTCAGGGACATTCTACCTCTGAGCTATACCCCCAGCCCTATTTTTTTTTTTTTTTTTTTTTTTTTTTTTTTTTTTTTTT